>LKNJ01003112.1:187915-209144 GCA_002120245.1 Maccullochella peelii | reverse complement strand
TAAATGAGCCATATTCCTCGTTCTCCACACAACGCTTCCTCAATAGACGTATAGATTGTGAAATGTTTCACGTTATAACAATATAAGTTATCACGTTATAACGTGATACGTTTCACGTTTTAACAATATAAGTTATCTTATATTGCATCTGACAGTTCAATTTCTAACTTTGAATATGAGTCAGAGCCAATGAGTTGGCATAACTTTGTTCATTTCAGTGAGTAACACTGTTCCATTCTTATTTTTAACATGTTTTCCCTATTGTTTTCATCTTATATAAATTGAATGGTTCGATGGTATTGGGATTGCCAATAGAAATGTGTCTGTATTTTTTTATTTGTACACAGGCTGGGATGATATCTGGTCAGGCGGGCATACTTGTCTGGCTGAAAGAGATTGTCAGTCATTTTTGATTTTGTTGCCAGAAGGCAGACAATCAAGAGGAGTTCATGGTGTGTATAATGGCCTTTCACAAGGCAATACAACCACTTTGAATTTAAGTGTATCTTAGTTGTCACCTGTTGATTTTGTTTTGATTCACTGCACACAGGACAGGGAGCTCTTGACATTCTGCATACTAAGTGTCTCAATATTCTTTCTTTGCAGTGCTTATGTGAAATTACCACTAATAAAGTTAATCTATGTCCACTGAAATGTGTGTTCTACGACTGTCATGGGGCATCATAGGAGAGAGGACCCAATCGCAGACAGAGGAGGAAGCTTGGAGCAGGTTTATTGACAGTTCTCACAATAAGGATATCCAAAAATCCAAAACAAGGGTAACCTCAGGCGGACGGCCTGGAGGACGTCCAGACGAGGGAAACTGTTCTGGAGGATGACTGAGAGACCGTCCAGGCGAGAAAAACCACTCCGGAGGCCGAGCTGGAGGACGACGCCGTGGGAGGCGCCGCTCTGGAGGACGAGCCGAAGGCCGGCAGTGAAGGTGGACCTCAGGAGATCGTGGCTGAATAGGGGCTGGCGAAGGCTCAGGAGGCGAAGGCTCAGGAGGCGAAGGCCGTGGCTGAGGATGTTGAGAAGTTTCTGACCTTTTGGTAAGACTTAACATCATTCTCTTGTCTACTAAACTATGTCTCAATTTTTAGTATTCACAAGAGGTGAATGTGGGAATAGTAATATAGCAATACTATTAATATGATGCCCCTATATGACAGGGTTCAATTCAATTCAGTTTTATTTATATAGCGCCATATCATAACAAAGTTATCTCAGGGCACTTTGTCATATAGAGCAGGTCTAGACCCACTAGCATGCTGGTTGTGCAACAGGCATATGAAGTTACATTGTTTTATGGTTCTTGAATTTTTTTCTTTGCACTATAGGTCAACTTCGGACCTTGAGTTCTTTCTCTAGTGTATGAAGCAAGGACCTTCCTCGTTGCACTGGACTACATTCATCACAACCACCGGCCAGTGCATATCAACCAGAAAGGCGAAGTTTTTTTAAGTCATACTTTTGAAAAAATGTTATGTTATCGTTTGGTTGCCTGAGGAATTCTGAGAAGTCAAGAAGAATGATTCCACCACTGAGGTGGGGGGGGGGGCTTTGTAGAATCCCTCACCACATTAATGTAAAACCATGCAGTATGTTGTGACTGTCAACTAATGTTAAACTTGTTGTCATTCAGACAAAAGAGAATCTACAGCAAGAAGTCTAAACGTTACCGTGTCCACACAGTGAAGACTGCCAAGGACTACAGCTACATCCCTCAGTTACAGTGTAACATTTTGGGGAAATGTTTGAACTCTGCAGGGGGACTCCCATGACTGAGAAGTCTCAGGCTGGATGACCCACAAGCTGATCTTCTTCGAGGAGTTGTTCCCCCACCAACGGCTGAACTGGCCCAGGCACAAATCCACAGAGGACAGGACAAATTTCTGCTGATGTATAGCCACGTAATGAATTTATCTACTGGTTAACCTGTCAGTTGTGTGGGTTCTAATTCTTTTTTTCTCTCTCTCCATAAAGGACATGACTTCAGCTACATGAGCAATGACAAGAGAGAAGTCCTGAGAGTATGGTTTACAGTACCATAGTTTGTTTAATATTATATATACAGTATATATATATATTTGAATTTGAAAGAATGTTCTGTTACTTGAGTCTACTTTGCTGTCATTAATCCACTGAGCCTGGTATTACACCTAACCATATTAGACATATTACAGTGACAGTGATGATGAAGATGACGGTGAAGATAAAGCTTATTTCCTCATCTCTCCCCACCCTTTTCTAAACTTGTGTTTCCCTCTCTCCTGTCAGATCTCTATGTGGACACACTACTCAGTGAATGCCTAGATTGGCAGAAGATACCAAGTAGATACAACAGACAAAGACTGAAAAAAAGATACACATCAGTTCTCACTCAAGACGCAAAGGTAAGACTTTATGGCTGTTATAGTTAGGTACCATGGAGATATTTGTACTGTATGTCTAGTACTTTATCATCTGTGTCTTTGTTGCTGAGTTCTGGAGCTACAAGTACAGTTTCAACACTCTAAAATGCTTCTGTAAGAGACTGAGTTCATTTTATGTACGGTATGTCACTGTTTAGCAGTCATGGCCACTTTGTTTGCAACAAATTCACATTCAGATATTTTCTGTGTATTGTTTATTGTTGTAGCAAAAAAAAGTATTTTTTCCTAAGCAGCACATGGTGATGCATGATATATGCTTACAGCCATTTACATGTGCTTACATAATCATTGCTTTAGTCAAATAATTTTGTTCATTCGTGTATTTACTCAAATACTTTTCAAGTCATGTTATGCCATGTTTAAAATCATTGCACTTGAGGGTTTAAGTCCACTTTCTAAACTGCATTTGAGTTAATCAAATGTCCCAATGCAATGTCAACCATGCAAGAAATGTATTGCTTTGATAACATGAAGGAATTAGCTGCCTCAGACTAATGGGCATTATCAGTTTTCTGACTGACGTAGTGTTGATTAGGACCCTGTTGTCATAGACAGCTCAGCTGTATCAGCATAATAGCTTTCAGTGTGGCCTGTACTGGTGTATCCAGGGGAGAAGTGGTTTCTTCATGATACTCACTCAGCACCTAACCACAACATCAACATTGCTGTTGGTTTATTTACAATTTAATGGAAGCATTCATATTACATTACGGTTGCCTTGACAAAAGAAAAAGATGTCTTGTGTGCGAAGGAACCCAAATATGATGATTTGACATTACAGAGTTACATTCAAGAACTGTATAATCTATTTAATCTGCCATTATGCTAGTATTCAGTGAATCGTGAAATTATACAGTAGCTGTCTCCTTTTCTCTCTAAAAATTGAGTCTGTCACCAGAGTTAATTTTCAGGGTCACAACAATATAATAAAGCTTGTTTGGGTTACACAAAGGTAAACAATGACAGGCTTAGCTAGCAAATTATGTCACACACACATGCATAATAAGATGTCCTAGGCATTTGTACATGTCAGATTCCTGGTAATCTCAGCATAATCTGATAAGTAAACTTCAGCCTGGCTCACAGTAAGTGGTTGTGACAACAGTGTGTCCAACTGCATGGACCCATGCACACACACCAAATGTTGTTGATAGTTTTAGATGTGTCAAGTATTGAATATTGCTGTTAGGGTCATGTTCACACTAAAATGGCAGAATTAGAAATAATCTTTTCCTCACCATTTTGGCCTTTTGTCCACACTAAGATAGTATTTCACCCCAAAAACAATGCCTACCCATGTTTATGCCTTGGTGTATTTTGTTGTCTGGTGTTGTCTTTGGTGGGTTTTGGCAATATGTAGACAATGTAGACAAGTCAAATCATGAAATAAGGATAGCTCTGTATCAAACTCACAATGAAGTTTACTTGGAGAACATTGTCAACATCCAACACATCAGAGGTAAACAACAGGATTTGTTCTCACTCCAGCTGAACTTTTATTTTGCACACCTATACCAAGGGAAACAAATGATACATCATGCAGTTGAGATAGAAAGATGTATAAAATCAATCCTTTAAGTTTGTCACACACACATGGGGAATAGGACCCAAATGCAGACGCCTGAGGCAGAGCTAGTGCAGTTCAGTGATTTATTCAAACAAAAAGTTACAAAAGCTTACGGGATGGTGAAGCAGGCAAAGGTCAAATCCAGAGAGTCCAACACAAGCAAACAAGTCCAGTAAGGAGCAGGCAGGAATCCAAAGTCCAATAAACAGATAAAAGGTCAGAAACAGGGAATCAAGACATGAAGCATACAGCAACAACATAACAATCTTGCAAGGAACAAAGGAAATAGACCAGTATATATGGTGAGTGGCTGATGAGGGAATGAGTCTCTTATTTGATATTTCCTCGATCTTCGCTTGAACCGGAAGTCACTCTGGTCCGCCATCTTGAAGGCCGTCTCAAAGCTCTTATTTCTGCTCCGAGGAACGAGGTTGGATCTCTGAGAAGCCATCAGTGAGGATACACGGAAGTCTTTAACTGGCTGACACGCCCCCTTATTGGATATCAGTTATTAATTGGATGCTGCAGCTGATCAGACTGATCTGATACATCATATTCACTGGAGTTTCATACTGGAGTGAAGACAGAAGATAACAGATTAAACTCAAGTGTATCACTCCCAAGTTGTATATTTTATTTGCATTTATCAATTTTAATCTGTGTTACTTGTAGGTCTGAACAACAAAAGAACCATAAACAACTTCATTTATCTTCAATCTCCCAAATACTTAGCGTAATAACTTATTTCCAATGTTCAAAAGACACCCTAATCATATTCTAGGTTATTCAGTGATTAATTCACAATCAGAATATCAATAAATGCAGATGCAAATAATGAATAAATATTCTAAACGCATTCTGCCAGTAAAAATTATGTGCCTCTGATCAGGGCACAGTAACCTACACAGTATAAATACAGAATACAGGTTGTTATTCATGTGCAGGTGTTTGTCAAACAGGTAACAGGCTACACAGAGAAAACACTGCTGCTCTGGCGGTGTTAATGTGTGCAGAGACAAACTCCATCAAAAGTCTCTATATCAGTTAACCCAATGGACAGCTGATCTAGCTGTGATCAGCTGCCGCCGTCATCAGAAACAAATGTCGCTTAACGTGACACTTCAGAGGAAAGAACGTCTCATTTCTCTAAAAACATATTTCCTTGTTTCTTCTGTCCTCGCATGGAGGGACTTGGACGCAAGGAAAAGACGCAAGTTAGGGAAACATGGATGCAATTAAGAGACTTGAGATGTACCCCAGGTAACTGCAGAGCAGATGAGGGAAGTGAGAACAGGGTGTAGTGGGTGGGGCAGTCAGGTAATGGGAAAAGGAGGGAAAGTCAGAGAGCATCTGGTGGAGAATAGCATAGAAGGGCTTAGGAAAACAGAATGGTGGCTGGAGAGGAGGGACCGGGAGACAGACCGTGACAGAGTTGGAATTTAGATGGACTTGTAACATGGCTTTCAAAGGGCACATCACCTCACCTGCTCTCTGTATGGACCTGGCCAGATTATCCAGTTTGTGTGTTCTCTTTATTGCAGAGTGCTACCAGGATGTCTGGCTCTACCCAGGAAGAAGAAGAGTTGCCTGCCAATCATACAGGTCAGAGGCATAAGTCAGAAAGATGCAGTAGACTCAAAACTGAAAGAATGTTGTTTCTCTATAAAAAGATTGATTGAGGCATCAGTCGATGTACACTTGATGGTCTTACTTACTTCAATGCAGTTTCAACTGTATGTTAAATTTAAATATGTCTTCATGAGGCAATGTTTTTGTGGGCATTTCTGTGTGTCTGCAGGGCCAAAAGGTGTAATTAATGACTGGCGAAGGTTTAAGTTGGACAGTGTGGATCAGACTGTCCCTCAAAGCAAGAGAGAGCTGCTCAGACAAATGTCCAGTCCACGAGAGGATGACAAGGAGAGACTAAACAGAAAGGTGGATGGAAAAACTCTCAGAACCTCGCACATAGGAAAACATACCATTGATAGATTTTATAGTAATGAGAAAAGACTAGAAGAGAATAGACTCGACCACAATTGGACAGATATGTGCCAACACAAACAAAAAGATATGTACAAACAGAGAAAGAGAAGCAAAATCTCAGACTGGGGCATCCATACACGGACAAAGTAACATTTACAGAAAGACAGACACAATCAAACAAAGACATACAGTACACACAACAACAATTTACTGTGGCTTGGATTGTACATCATTTGTACGTCGCTTTGAACAAACGCGTCTGCCAAAAGAATATAAAATATATTTAAATGTAACAAAAAGCAAAGCAGTAACATATTACTTGTTCCTTAACTGTAGATGAGTGTTCAGGAGTACGAACTGATCCAAGAAGAGGATGAACGTTGCCTGAAACGTTACAGAAAACAGTGTATGCAGGAAATGCACGAGCGCCTGAGCTTTGGTCCTACGTTTGAAGCCGTCTACGAGCTGGAAAGTGGAGAAGCCTTCCTAGAAGTCATAGAGAAGGAACATCGGTTGACCCTAGTGGTAGTCCACATCTACCAGCATGGTGTCAAAGGTTACGTTTTTTTGTACCATGTATGTTAAAGGCTTAGCTCATTGACTCTTGTACAGTATAATCTCATTGATCAACTAACATGCTAAAACATACTGTATACTCCAGAAATATCTATGTATTCCTGTAGGATGGTTCACTACAGTGCTGTTTGCTAATAGTTATGCATGCATTATTTGTCCTTTTTCAGGCTGTGAACAGCTGAACTCATGTCTGGACTGTCTGGCTTCGGAGTACCCCAGCATTAAATTTTGTCGTATTGATGCTGTGGCGACAGGTGCTGCAGAGCGCTTCTCCTCTGAGGTTAGTAAACTGTTAAAAACAAAAACAGCAAAGAAAATGATGAGGGTAATATTATATAATAATAGACTAGAATTACAATAATCCCCATTGGGACACTGGGCTTTAGTATTAGCAGTGTAATTTCTAGTAGTGATAGTAAAGTCTCACTTATGCTCGCGCAAGACACTGTGACACGGGCCCCCGCAGATGTTGCATGTTCTGCTATCCGTTGCAGTATTCTCCGAAACGCCAGGTGGGCGTACAAAAGAAAACATTCTGTGAATAAGCAAGAAGTCAACAAGTGTTACCAGAAGATCGTCATAAACCAACATGTTACATGTTATGTTAACATGTTACCGAGGAAGAATTTATCTGTTTTTATCTATTAAATGTGGTGGCAATTTCTCTCCATAAGCTCAGAATCATTTGGCTGTCCCTGTGGTCTCTCATGGAAGGGTCGTAGAGGTGCTTGAAAAGGTGTACCTGCTCGGCCATTCCAGCTTCAAAGGTGTCCATGCTGAAACTAAAACGGTCAGCGAGCGTTGCCCCCATTACCTAGATGCACAGACCCTCTCACGAGGAACACTGCGTCGAGCATAAATCCCGCTTAACAGAGTTTGCAGCCACACTGCTATGAAGAACTGTGAGAACTGTTATGAGAAGATAAGTTAATTGATCGTTAAACCCCTCCCATGAACAGCAATTGTCCAAGCTGTGTGCATGTGGCACTAGAAAGAGCAGTACTTGGTATCTAAAGTGTTTGTTGCCTTTTCAAAACCAGAGGCAAAGAGCACAAGTGCAAGTGTTTGCGTCATCATACAGCGCTTGTTATGGTATTATGTATTAGCGCTTTTTGACCAAAAAGTTCAAGGAACTATGAAACCAGAAGAACTAAACTCAGGAACTAAACAAGGAACTAAAAGTCCCTTTTGCAAATGTCTTTACACGTTTCCACTGCAATTGTGAAGAGTAGACAAAACAGACTGATGACGGATTGTAAAACTGACAAAGAAAGAGTCAGCTGGAAACATTAAAAAGTCAGCCAAAGTTACAGAGTTGATGTTATATATCTAGCTGACTGCAGTTGATAAATCTGTGATGGTTGCTGGCTAAAAATGAGAAGCCTGATTTTGTCTTCTTCCGTGTGAAATCAAGGACCTATTGTTTGAAAAGATTACCATGAATAGCAAGTGGTATATCTGCCACTGTTATCAATGTAAACTGCACCATGC
Organism: Maccullochella peelii; assembly: GCA_002120245.1. Taxonomy (NCBI): domain Eukaryota; kingdom Metazoa; phylum Chordata; class Actinopteri; order Centrarchiformes; family Percichthyidae; genus Maccullochella; species Maccullochella peelii. Next base: position 201,092 of record LKNJ01003112.1, on the reverse strand, counting down.
TAGAATGGAAAGCTTGACAGGTATAGAACAGTAACTAAATGCACATTAATTGTATGAAAATGCAACTGATTTTCAGTTGCACCCTTATACTTAGAAGCTGTAATAACAAAAAATAAATTGTTTGGTTGGTTGTAATAGTATTACTGAAATTGTAGTAGCATTGACCTTGTTATTGAAAAGAGTTAACATTATTGTTACAAGATGCTGAATACTGACTATATTAAAACCAGTGTCACTGTCACTATTAAATGATCAACCTCAGAGACAGCCTACAAGTAAAGTTTGATTCCTGTTAATATCCTTCCAGGTTCTTCCTGCCCTGCTGGTGTACAAAGCTGGTGAGTTACTGGGTAATTTCCTGGCTATTACCAAACACTTCAATGAAGACTTCTTTGCAACGGATGTGGAAGCGTTTCTCAATGGATATGGCCTGTTACCTGAGAAGGAGTTCACAGCATGTGCTGATGATGAGGATGAGGGAGGTGACGTGGAATAGAAAGAGAAGGAAAGAGAAAAGGATGGTAGTTGAGAGAATGGGAGAAAGGGAGGAACTGTAGTGGAGGGGAGTGGATAAAAGCAGAGAAAGAGGAAACAGGAAGAGGGGATATAACAGTAAAGAGACAAAGGAAAGGAGAGGAGAGGGATTGGGGAAAGAAGTGGAGGAAAACAATGGGACAGTGTTCCAGTCATGACCCACAAACACAAAAGACATCCACCAGAACACACTGGTTTTCACTGATTTTATTTAGACGCTATTAGGTGTAAACCACATGGTGTGAGAAAGTCTGTGCTGAAATACTGCTTTGCAGTCATATCTTAGCTTTCCAATAAAAGATTGCTCTACCAAAATGCTCTCTGTGTCTGTCTGTAACATTGTACAAGCTACTATAGACCCTTTTCACAGCAGACATTTTGATTTGTCAAAACAGGAAAAACACAGGTGGAATTAATGATATTAATGGTGGCTGCATTCCGCTTAGGTGAGCCAGTTCCAGGGCACAGATGTTGTTCACTCACTGACATGGCTTACTATGACACTTAATGGAATAGAGTCATTGTTAATATTATTTACACCTGTGTTTTTCATACTTTGATAAGTCAAAATGTCTGCTGTGAAAAGGGTCTATTGGACTGCAACAACGCTAATGCTACATGTCTGATCTTATATCATAGTCACCATTTCAATATTGTCTTCAACTCTGGCTGTATTTTTATGTGGCAATATATGTACATACCCCAGTAGCACATGGTGTAGGTGGAGTATTTTGTAATCATGGAGGGGAGTGTATCTACCAGGCCAACTTTTCCATAAAGTTCTGATGAATCACCACCCATCCCTGTGCCGGTTTATACCACCGACAACAGTTGGGGAAGTTTCTTAGTTTTAACCTGCTGGTGTTTTTTTGTATGTTTTTTATTTGTAGTCACTGTGCTTATTTCTCACAAAATAATATATAAATATATTTTATGTAATATATAAAAGTGCCTGAAGCAAACAAAAAATTGTACCAGCTTATGTCAATCAATCAAGATAACTAAATCCTAAATTGATTATTTGGTAAGATGCAAACTATTTTTATGTGGGTGTAATATGGGCCCCTATGACCAGATCTGCCTGTCATACATACAACTGTACCTCAAAGGTAGGTAACTATTCATTTGGTGTGTGTGACACTCAATAAGACTTGCAATCACAATCACTACCTTTCATCCCATATAATGTGAATGTGGCTAATGTACTGAAAATGTTCTACCCATTCACGACTACAATGTGCAAGAATGCATGAAGAGAACATGGTCATCAGGTGTGTCATTATGTTTATTAAACGAAGACGTTGATTTTAGTTCTTTGTAAGAGACAAGAACAAATAATATTGATAGCAGTGCTTTAATTGGCAATAAAAACCCATGATGAAAATTATTATAAATACAAAAGCCCTCTAAATTCTACCCCAGGGAAATAAAACCAGGCCCATTACTGAAGGTCCATGTGTGTTAAGTTAAGATCAAGATAAAAGCAAGATAACAGAAAAAATCAATCACAGCGACTTGAAATTTTTATGTGATTTAGACGATCAGTACAGTAAGCTAAACACCAAGGGAAATGATTCAACCCATTAGGTCCACTTGGACTCTTGGAAGCAGCAGCATTGGTTGGTGATAGTAGTTACCCGAGTTTAGCCTGTCAGGCAGCTGCTGCCTCCATGTCAACCTGCTGTACTGTACAATTCAAACGGTGTTGGTTTGTAGATGGTCAAGTGTTATGGTAAACTATTGTTAATATTATGGTTGCAATCTAATGCCAATCATTTTAACTGATGCGGTATTTGTAAGCAGAGAAGAAATGCTGCCTGAGAGTCTTTACTTTGGGAAAATCTAATTCGATGGAGGGAAGAACTCCATGTTTGTAGTCCACTCGTGCTGTTTTGACAGTGGTGCTAGCGATTAGCACACGGATTTCTATGGTCGTGATTTGGAGGGATTCATTAAACGTGATCGAGCTTTTGAGTTTATTTAAAATCTGAAACATTATATCTGAGGAAGATGCAGGATGACGCGCGCTACCTCAAACGGTGAGATGTAACAAAGCTAACATGATTATGACGTTAACTTATACAATATTTTTATGGAAAAGTAACGTTAGCTAGCTATTGCCTGTTGTGCGTTAATACAGTGAAAATATGGTATCTATAGTTGTGCGTTAGCAGCAACTATAGACGTTCAACAAGCACCTGGTGTTTGTTATTGAAATTCCATCGTATCTAGTTAGCCCTGGTGCGTGCGGAACTAATGCATGGAGGGAAGCTCACACCAATTATTGGGCAAACTTCTGGCAATTTCATGGTTTCTTGCTCTCCAGGAAAAGCGAGCATCAAGTGTAAGATGACTTCAGAGCTTTTGTAAATCACTATGATCCACCAATCAATTCGGCATATATGTAATCCACAGATAAGACACATATTTGAAGAAAGCTCACATTTACAACCGGTGCGCTTGCTTCCACAACCATGTCTCTCCAAAACCGCCCCTTCGTGGAAGATAGCGCTAACTAACGTTAATACAAAGTAGGGAGCTTATCTGAGTGAATAAGTTCAAGGACCCAAGCTGTATTGCGTGATTATTTTCTACAGTGCCGACTCCACCACAAGACCATAAAAGTCATTGAAAATGTATTTTATTTTCCAACCGACCTATATTTTTGCCGTTAAACACAACACCATTTAACCGACAGATTGTTAAACGGGGTTTAGCGTTACATTCACTCAATGAAGGGGGCTGGGATATCTGGGTTACAGCTAACATAGCTAGCAAGCTACTGTGAAACGGTGACTGATAAACTTGCCTAGCTGAGCAGTTGTCTTATGTTGGATTTGTTTACTGTCTGGTAGTTCACGCTGTGAGTTGAGCTAATCTTTGTAATTATCCAACCCTTTATGGAAACATGTCTGCCCGTTAGCCTGCCAGCCAGTACAGCCATTTGTATGTCGCTGTCTGGGCGTGTCTTCCTATATGTAACGTTATTGTTTTGGTGGATGGATAAATGTTAACAACAGTTCAAAGGATTTTAACTGTTTCTGGCATGACAGTTGAGAACCAAACAGTATATATCTCTTGTGCATATTTTTTTTCTTATTTGCTTCATTAACCTTTAAAGTCAGTATGACTAAGTTATTATCGACATTCTGTGAAAGAGGCATGATATAAACATTTCGGCAATGGAATAGAGACAAATTTGATGGCTATAGTCATGTTCTTGTGAGGGACATTGACTTCACCCTACTCAATTACAGTGGAATTAATTCATTTGAAACTTAAATGTTTGAGTTATTGTTTACTTAACTGTCTGTTTATCATCACCCAAAGCAAAGTGACTGCGGGCAGTTTGGATGTCCATCCCACAGAGAAGGCCCTTGTGGTCCACTATGAGGTGGAAGCATCTATACTGGGAGAGAGCGGAGGTCATATGCTGGGCGAACGCAAGGAGGGACAAAAAATGTGAGTGTACTCTTTCTCCACACAACTCTCATTCTTTCCCATGTCCTTTTGGCCTATTGTTCCATCTCTTCTTCTTTCTCTACTCGAGTTGAAATGAAGTCTGTCATTGAACATTTTTCATAGTTTCAGTTTATTTTCTCTTTTGTGTTATCTTCCTTCTCTCAATTTCCATTGTTGTTGTCTACCTCTTTTCAGTTATTTTTATCCTCATTCGAATTGGATTAGTTTTATTCCGATTGGTCCTTGATATCACCATTGTGTTACTCTTATCCATGTAGTCTGGATAGGAGTAGGTAGCCATATTATCAGTCATTTGATTGGTATGCTAAAATGGTATGCACTAGTGTCATGCAAACTGACTCCACAACACTTATGGATGCCAACCGCCATAAAACTCAACAGAAGAAGAAGATGGGGCAAGGCCGGATGTATGTGTACATGGCGGAAGACGTCTTTTATTAGTTTCAGGAAGATGGCAGGCGAGGAGCTGTTTTTGTCCAGTGCCAGTGTAATGTATTTAATATTCAGTTATCAAATCACCCATGAAAGCGTTGGCAAGGCAACCGTAAACAAGTTGCGCATTCAAATACGTCATCAGTGGAGTCTTGTGATTGGTTTGCTCGCTCCACGTGAAAGTGTCTTTTGTCAGACAGACATAACCCTTTATGTGCTTGTCCCTGCAATGTTACTACTTTCATTCACACACAGTCGTACCGGCATTTTCCTCGAAGTGTTACCAGGTCTTGAGGTGGGATATTGGCGGTACAGATTCCCCCAATCCCTGCTCCTATTCACTCATGACTCCATGCAGGAAATGTTCCTGAACATTTCAGGGACAGACTGCATGTATGAAAGGGGCTTAAGTGTTAAATTTCACTTACTCAAGGCTGCGTTCTTATAAACCTGTTGAAAGCTGTGAAAATGGATTTAGTCACCCTTCTCTTTGTCCTCTCTTTCTCCCTCCAGTATCCGTGTGAAAAGCCTTTCTCCCAGCACAGATGTGGGAGCGTTGGCCAAGAAAGTGGTAGAGGAGTGTAAGCTCATCCCTCTTTCCCGTTTGCCCCAGGTGGAACAGCTCCTCTACTACTTGCAGAACAGGAAATCATCCCCTGTGGAGGGCAAAAGTCAGTCATGTCACCATTATTATACCCTTGCTGTAGAGTCTAAACATATCCAAAATTTCACCATCAAAATTTGATCACAAACCTAATTTCACTCATCTAGTCTGGCACCATACTCAGGCCAAATTGTCAACCTCATCAAGCTTTACTTGTAGGCTTAATAAACATTAATTTATTCGTCACTGGGATCCCTATTAGCTGATGACGCATTGAATGCTATTCTTTCTATGGCCCACACAAAACATCACAGTGTGAAGTTTTGTCAACATTATAAACATTGCTCAACACTGACATTACAATGTAGGCAAATTTAGCATAGCAGGCTGCAAACATTTCAAAACCATTAACCATGTAAAGACACAGGGATAGTGTTTACCTGTGCTGATTCGCCAGGTAGATCGTGTTACATATGTATTATTGAATACACGATGAGAAGATGAATGTATAGATGTACAGTATCTAAAATTATAAACTCTACAATAAATGAATCAAAGCTTTAAGTTTTGAATGAAATACTGTCATGTTTTTATTGTTGTTAATTGGCTGTTTGTGTTTTTGTGTCACCAGTGGAGAAGAAAAGAATAGTGAAACCCAGAGAGCTGACTCCGTTTGAAGGAATGGAGGTAACGACGTAAAACACTGACTGACTCTGCCTGTTGGTTCATGTGTCTTGTTCCTTCATAGCCATTTCAGTTTGATCTCAATTCTCGTACAGCATTCGCTATATTTTCTTCTGTATTTTTCATGACCGTTCTTCAGATCACTAACCTGATTTGCACCTTATCTGTATCATGCAATAATGTATGATGTCCCATTTATTTATTTCACTTTAATTTAATTTACAATGTGGCTGGAGAAAGACTAAAGCCCAAAAGCTTCAAATCTCAAATGTATTTTGTTTGACTCGAATAGGGTGTCACACCTTGTTATTAGTCAGTAACAGTGTATGTATGTGTCTGTGTTTATGTTTGTCTGTGTAGTTAAATGAGGAAGCCAGTATAACCAGAGTGGATGAGTATGTTGAACTGCTCTATGAAGGCATCCCAGAGAAGATCCGAGGCTCTGCTCTCATTCTGCAGCTCGCCCGCAACCCTGATAACCTGGAGGAGCTGCTACACAACGGTATCGTTTCATTCTACCTGCTAATACTGATGTTTAGAAAAGTAGGTCATAGCTACATACCTGCATTTACATACATACAGGTTAAATAACATAATACCTAAAGATATGGTACATTTTGCCCTCATTTTTTATGCTGAAGCCAATCACAGGGTGTGTTTATGATGTCTTCTTTCCTGTATTTTTTTGTCAGTGAAGCTTGGGTGTCCGTAGGTGGCGCTCTTTTCAGCCATGGAGACTGACAACCCACTTTTCTTCTTTTTATTCTGTTCAAACCCGACACAATAAGTCAATGCCTGTACACCAGAGTGTTTTTCTATTCAGAGATGTACCAGACTTGACGTAATCACAGCAGCAGATGGAAAAGCATGAAGTGCATTGGTTAAGTCATTCAGTCATCAGTCAACCATAGAGCTGACATTTACTCATGTACAATGTAACAATGTACAATGTATTACTATTAAGAACTTCGACAATGAGCTAGTAAACACCATATTCTCTTACTGTGGCCTGGAGTTCTTACTCTGGTTTATGGTATTTATTTTGTATTATAGTTTCACACATTCATTCCAGTTTATGGAAACTGTTTTTCATAGCATCTTTTGTAAAAAAAAAAACCAAAAAAAAACGTACCTGTGGTAACACAAAATTTTTAAAGAGCCAAGTAGCCGTGCGCCTCGGTAGCTCACCTGGTAGAGAGCGTACCATATCAAGGCTGAGTCCTTACCGCAGCGGCCATTAAAAAAAAAAGAAAGAAACCAGTAGCATGTTGCACCAACTGAATGTAAAAGTTGATTCTAAATTAAGTCAACTCTATTGCTTTGTTGTAACTAGTTTACTTTATTCAGTTGCATCATCTCTACTTGCATTTAATTTATTTTATAAGGCGACCATAATCCAAACATTGGCGCAGAGATTATCCTTTTATCAAGTGAAGCATTCAGATAAAATGGGAGTGAAAGCCACTACTATCTAGTGATGGAAAAGATTCTGGTGAAGTAAGCACCTACTGTAGCTGAACAGTTACATGTTTCTGTAACAGGCAGCCAAGTGGTGCCAGCAGCAATCCCCATCTCCAGTGAATGCAGCATAAAATTACACTTGTGCCTTAACTATGCTTGTGCCTGTACTCCATTCTACTGAACTACATTCAAACATGGCCGTGTTTGTTTTTACACATAGCGGGTGCTGCCACAATCTACTGTACTTGTACCTGTTCTAGTCATGTCACCTCACATGAAAACTGTGTGTGTGTGTGTGTGTGTGTGTGTGTGTGTGTGTGTGTGTGTGTGTAGAGGCAGTTCTAGGTGCTCTGGCCAGAGTGTTGAGGGAGGACTGGAAACAGAGTGTAGAGCTGGCTACCATCATCATTTACATCTTCTTCTGCTTCTCCAGGTAACACAGACAACTACACACACACACACACACGCACACACACACTCACAGAATGGCACGCATTACTGTAGCATGTCTTACTGTTCTACTTCATCCTTTTACATATTGCTCTCTTCTCCTCCAGTTTCTCCCAGTTTCACGGAGTGGTGAGTCATTATAAAATAGGCGCATTGTGTATGAGCGTGGTGGAACATGAGCTGAAGAGACATGATGTGTGGCGCGAGGAGCTACGCAAGAAAACCAAGGCTTATATCCTCTTATCTGCTGTCATTTGCTTCTTCCGTTTGAGCTGTAAATTATTTTCCTACCCTCCTCCTCCTGTAAAGTTTACCTGATGCATTTTGTGTGTGTGTGTGTGTGTGTGTGTATATAATGTGTGTTCCTTAACAGTCTTTTGTGTACGTGAGTCAGCACCAGAGAATGGCTCTCTAAGAAGAGACCAGGACAAAGCTCTGAGAAAATACCAAGGCCTCCTGGCTAAACAAGAACAGCTGCTCAGAGGTAGGCTGGCCTTTTCAAGTTTTTTTTTTTTTTTTGTCATACAGAAGCAATAACACCAGAGCTGGGTTTTTTTCTTTGCTGTGACATGAATGCTGTGTTGATACATCACTTAAATCCAAATTAAGATCAGAATAAAGTGCATTCCTTTTCACATCCCAGCAACATGTATTTCATAAATAATACATTATATGATTTTCCCACTCATATTTACCACTTTGTAGAGTAGTGTAGGTAGAGTAATCTCCACCAGTGTGAAAGCAGCATTAGATCACAGTAATGTGTCAACCCAGAAATAACAAGTTGCTTATATTATCTCAGCTTTTCTCTCTCTCTTTCTGTTCCTTGTCTCCCAGTGTCTCTGTACCTCCTGTTGAACCTTGCTGAGGACACAAGGACGGAGCTGAAGATGAGGAATAAAAACATTGTTGGTCTGCTGGTCAAAGTTCTTGAACGAGATGATGAGGAGCTGCTGGTCCTTGTGGTTTCATTCCTCAAAAAACTGTCCATCTTCCTGGAGAACAAGAATGACATGGTGAGTGGAAGAGATGTACTTAAGAATTCATTCTGTTAGATTAATGGTGTGAGGAGGGACAGGGGAAGAACCGAAGATGTCTTTTTTATTTATTTTCATTGAGACCACGCGATGTTGAGTCATTTCCAAAAGTGTCACTGCAGTCCATAAGTCTATGAATGAAGTGATTGTCAAGCCATAATCCAAGCAACAGTGTTTCCTAATATCAGTCTTAAATGACAGATTCTGTAAAAAAAAAAATCTTAACTTTGAAAGTCACGTTCGTAACTTAACCAAGTTAACCTGCCCCCAAGTTGCAAAAAAAGAAAAAAAATCAGTTAATGCAGTTTCAAAGCTTCACAGTTTGGCTCCTCAGTATATTTCTGACCTGCTCACTGACTCCAGTCCAGTCAGAGCTCTCAGGTCATCAGGTGGTGGTTTTCTAACTGTACCGAGAATAAGATCCAGATCTGGTGAAGGCACTTTTAGCTACTTTGGTCCTGTTCTCTGGAACAACTGCCTGATGATTTGTCAAAACTGAGAACACAATCAACAGTTGAATCAGTGAAAATGAGTTGTTAATTTTAGTACTAGTTATGTATTTGTACTTGTCTGTACTTGTTGTCAGTATTTATTGCTTTACCCTCAATATTAGTTCTCGTTCTGAACTACTTGGTTATTTTCTGCTGTAATGACTGAGTTTCAGTGTCATTAGTTTATCTGTTCCTGTGTTTGTGATTTACAGGCTGAGGTGGACACTGTAGAACGATTGGCTCATCTGGTTCCCTGTGACCATGAAGACCTGTTAAACCTGACTCTGCGCCTGCTGCTCAACCTGTCCTTTGACTCTGGACTCAGAGCCAAGATGGTGGAAGTTGGACTGTTACCTAAACTGACTGCCTTGTTGGGTAACAGTACACACTAACATATAGTAGCTTACAATATATACTATCTATATAGCATGTATGGTACCTTATGCTTTATTCAAAGTACAGTATGCATGCATGCAATAAATAACTACCTCTTCGGAGCTCATAATGTTCAGTTTTTGGCCATCCTAGTGGCATGGCTCTATGGGTGTCTGTCTGACAGTTGGTCCACCATTTTGGTCCATCTTAACAGTTATTAAATGGATGGCCATGAAATGTTTGTACAGACATCCATGGTCCGCAGAGGATGAATCCTCGTTTTTTGGTGAAATGTCTTGACAACTGTTGAATGGGTTGCTATGAAAATTGGTACAGATATTCAAGACTCCTCAGGATTAATTGTTATCACTTTGGTAATCCCTTGACTTTTTCGTGACTGGTTAATGCCTTTATTCGCTGTGTTGAAAGCTCAGAAAATCTGCCTTGATCCGGGAAAAAATTCCATCACTTTTTCACCATGTAATATTCGCGTTCTGTGTGAAAGTACAAACAAATATATTGACGTGCCCTAGTGAAGAAAAACGCCCCTAGTGTGTAAAGGCCATAAGATGGTGAACATGGTGTAAACACTGTACCCCCTTAACATGAGCATGTTAGCATAGTCATTGTGAACATGTTAGCAGCTAACATTAGCATTTATCTCCACAGTTAAATTCAATTCAGTTTTATTTACATAGCTCCATATCATAACAAAGTTATCTCAGGGTACTTTTTCATAAAGAGCAGGTCTAGACCGACTCCTTATGTTTACAGAGACCCAACAATTCCCACCAAGAGCAGCACTAGGAGACAGTGGCAAGGAAAAACTCCCTTTAACAGGCAGAAACCTCGAGCAGAACCAGAACCAGAGCCAGGCTCTGGATGGGCAATCTGCCTCGAGTGGTTGGGTTAAGTCCCCCGAGCATGGGTGTAGACGCTTAGTCTTGTTGTGTGTTGTGGTATTAATTTACATAATGTTGTAAGATGGTAGTGTCATTTTCTTTAACTTCAGTTATGTCAGTTGTGGTCAGTCATTGATGATAAGAGTATCTTAACCTGTGCGTGTGTTTGTTGTCATGCAGGTGATGAGAACAACCGTCAGGTAGCCATGCGTATCCTGTATCATATCAGCATCGACGACCGTTTCAAGGGCATGTTTGTTTACACCGACTGTATACCTCAGGTACAATGAGATCCACTGAAAAGCACTTTAAACAAGCTCAAGGAATAGGAACTGTTCACTTTAACATTTATACTGACTGTGATAAGTCAAAAGTCACAGGTAAAATTGTGTTTGTGTCTAGCTAATGCAGATGCTCTACGAGCACAGTGAGGAGGAAATCGAGGCTGAGCTCATCTCCATCTGCATCAACCTGGCTGCGAACAAGAGGAATGCACAACTCATGTGTGAAGGTATATTTATATATGTGGCATGATAATGGCTCACTGTCTCTGTAAAATCCCCCAGACTACTGACTTCCACTAGTAAATCTGCCATTCTGTGTCACTGATGGTGTTGTACTATTGAGTTGAGCCTTGACTTGGCTTCTGGCTTAGGTGTATACAACCCCCCTGTGTGATTATTGGAACAACAATACTTTTGTTTTACAAGAGTCTCTGCTTGTGTCTGTAGGAAGTGGATTGAAGATGCTTATGAAGAGAGCTCTGAAGATGAAAGACTGCCTTCTGATGAAGATGATCAGAAACATCTCACAACATGACGGACCAACCAAACCACTGTTCATAGTGAGTCACAAATACACAATAGAAACAATACTACTCCCCAAAACCCCAAATCTCTTTATGGTTAGGTTTTATAGAAGTATTGTTGTTGTTAGTATAACTGTTAGTAGTAGTGCCTTTATTTTACTGTCTCTTCTGTCTTATCTGTCTCTGTCAGGACTATGTTGGTGACCTGGCAGCAGAGATCCGTGCAGAGGAAGAGGAGGAGTGGGTTCTGGAGTGTCTGGGGACCCTGGCCAACCTCACCATCCCTGACCTGGACTGGGAGTTGGTGCTGAAGGAGTACAACCTGGTACCTTACCTCAAAGACAGACTTAAACCAGGTACTAAGTAGCTTTACACAAAAGGCATAGACAGAAACCAAGGATTATCCCTTAATGATAATGTGTATCAGTTTTAGAGCCCAACTGATTAAGTTGGGCCCAATTGATATGGCCACATAGCAAATGCTCAAATTTAAAAACCTGGAACCAGAAAATGTTTGACATTTTTGCTTGAAAATAGTCAATATCAAAAATAGTTGGCAATAATTTTCTTCCGATTGACTAATCGTTGCAGCTCTACTGTCATCTTTTTTATTATTCAAGTGTAAAATATCCTACCTCAGTCATATCTTTTTCACAACTCTTACAACCAAATTTGAGGGCTCTTTGCCAGATATGTTGTTCATATTACACTGTGTGTATGTAAAAAGTTCATTATTGGGTTTTTATTCTTCTCAAATTTCTGTTTCAAACTCAGAAATCAACCAACATCAGTCGGGCTCTACTTGATTTGGCCCAGTGTGCTCACTTATAATAGTGTTTTTTTACTGCAACTTTTTTCCTATTTTCCTATTATCAGCCTAGATCACCAAAACTTAATAACGTTTGGTTTCGTGAGTTTTTTCTCTTTAATGGTTTGTGTGTGTGTGTGTGTTTCAGGCTCAGCAGAGGATGACCTCATCCTGGAGGTGGTGATAATGATTGGAACCGTTTCCATGGATGATGCCTGTGCCGCCATGTTGGCTAAATCGGGCATTATTCCTGCCCTTATCGAGCTACTGAATGGTAACACACACACACACACCTGTGGTTTGGTTCAACATGTTGTGTTTTAGACTCCCGAGTACAGCAAGTGGTAAAGGTTTTTGAGATTTAGAATTTTCAGATGTCAGTATGCTCTCTTGTATAAAAGTCTTGAGGTATAAATGTACTCCAAAATACACTCTTGTATCTGTTTCACTGTGACCTAAAATTAAAGCCACGTTTCTTTTGTTTGAATGCATTAACCCAAAGAAGTCAAGGTCAGAGAAAAGGCTGCTCATTTTATATGTGTTCTTCTGTCTGTTGAATGTAGCCCAACAGGAGGATGATGAGTTTGTGTGTCAGATTGTGTACGTCTTCTATCAGATGGTGTTTCATCAAGCTACACGAGACGTCATCATCAAAGACACCCGTATCCTTCCACAGTGCACTCTGCCTACCCTAAATGTAAAGATGAAAGAGAATCTTTAAAGTTTTGGTAGGCAGTATTTTTTTGCATCATTTGGCAAATATTCCGTAATAACTGTCCAGCATAATGTAATTCAAGTGGTCTGAGAGAAACCTCTACTTCTGCCCCTCCTCTTGGCTCTGATTTCAGGCTTCAGAAAATCTATCCCGTGACGGGAGACTTTGGCCAATCACAGGTTATTTCAGAGAGACAGTTTTCGTATTGGCTGAGCTACAAATACAGATGCTCGTGCACGTCCCTTCAGACGGTAAAAGTCTGATTCAATGGCGGAAAATCCTGCAGCTTGTGAAGAATTTCCAACACCTCCTTTGCCTACAGCGGTGTGTAGTACAAAACATCACGTCTGGCTCCACACGGAGCTTCGGGCTCATTATGATTGATGCCATGGC
>LKNJ01003112.1:170303-187717 GCA_002120245.1 Maccullochella peelii | reverse complement strand
GTTTCGCAGGGTAACCGCCTCCTGCGGCTGCCGGTCGAAGTTGTGGGTTTGGTGGGAGGGGCTTAGCAGAGTGATACGAGGCAGCAGAGAGAGGCCAAAGGTTTTGCATAGGTTGCACAGATTGTGCCTACCCCAGCTTTAAGCTAGACATGTTTCACAGACTGTAACATCACCACCCTCGTAGAATTGTTTTCTTTAACCTTCTCTGTAGAGGCTCCAGCCTACCTGATAGATCTGATGCATGACAAGAATGCTGAGATCAGAAAAGTGTGTGACAACACCCTGGATATTATTGCTGTAAGTGAAGCACACACGTTGCTGATACACACACAGGGTAGTAACTCTAAGTAACAAAAGTAACTCATCATGTCTTAAATAAGGAACAGAAACAGACAGACAGACAGGAGTCTTTGTCTGTATTTACCCATTTCTTCATCTTCCAGGAGTACGATGAGGAGTGGGGGAGGAAGATTCAGTCAGAGAAGTTCCGTTTCCATAACAACCAGTGGTTGGAGATGGTCGAGAGTCGCCAAGCTGATGAGTCTGAACCATATCTCTATGATAACGACAATGACAGGACTGATCTGTTCTATAGCGCAGGTACACACATGCACAAAACACTGGCACATGCATGTAGAATAACATACACCATACATACATTTTATCTTGTACTCTGAATTATCCAGTTTACCGCAAGAAAGTTAGTTATAGTACCTACAGATCATTCTACTGGTTTCAGTAAATGTGTTTTTAGCGTGATGTGTATATGTCTCTAGATGGAATAACTCCAGCAGACGGTTCAGTCAGCCCAGATTTCTTCAGCCTACAGCCTCAAAATGGAGACTTGCACCATACAGGGTGAGTTAACAACATTAAAAAAACATTCAAAGCAACAAATCATTTGTCCAGTCTTACCAACTTAAACTGCACCAGCAATTAGGAAAGAAAGCAGAAAGTGCTTTGCCATTTTTTTTTTTTTTTCAGAAGAGAATTAGGTCAGTGATCTCACTGGCAAAGATGATCTGCCAGTTGTAAAGAGCAGACTGTCAGGAGTTGATTATCCGGTAATGTTAGCATTTTAAAACATCCGACAATGCAGACACACACAAATCTGCAGACACCTGAGGAAAAAGCCATTTTAACTAAAGAAAGGTGGTCACAGCCCTTTGGGGGGTAAAAAAAGACATTTATTTGTATTTGAACTTTTTACACATACATTCTTATCCCTCCTCTCCTTCTCCTTCAGCACTTTCACTACAACATGGTATACAGTCTGTGTTGATTTGACGGGCTTTGTTTTCCAGAGATGGCAACGACGTCTTCGACCAGACCAGCTCATCACCTGGACGACCAGCTACTGCCTACGGCTTCAGACCTGATGAACAACCCTTCTATCAGTACTCATAGACACATACATGCCTGGCTTGTTAAACATGTCCTGTCATCTTAGATCCATTCCCCACCTACACCCTGCATGTCCACGGTTATATCTTTAGATCGAATGTTCACTGCTTGAATCCCTCATGACTGAAGGCATCACAAGACAAGTCCTAAAGGCTGAAATACATAATACCGACACACCACCGCTGCAGATTTTAAACTAGTTATTAAATAAACTGCAGTTCCATGCAGTCACCTTTTATTATCCATTTCAGTCATTCACCATTATGTTAAACAGATTAGTAGTTAAGTCTTCCTTACTCACTGGCCACACTGTTCTTATGGTGAGTTCCCAGTGGGTCAGCAAATATTTAAAGAATGTCAACAGACTTGTGTTGATAGGTTTTTGCATGTTCCTATTTAATAATGAGTATTATTTACTGAAAAAAAGAAAAAAAACATTCAGTCAAATGTGTTCTTACATCCCATTATTGAATGGTTTGAGATCCACCAGTTTGACTCATCTAACACATGTCAACATGCTAACCTATGAGTGAAGGTTACACAGTCAATTTATTAACATGCACTACAATGTACATAGCTTTCTTTCGTCTCTGTCACTGTAAAATGGGCACATTGTTGATGGTGGTCCTTAAAACTTAGGGTGCTTTCACACTGGCAGGTTAGTCTGAACCCGGGTGCAGACCAAGAAACCGTACCAGGGCCTGTCTGTGAAGTGGTCTGAGATTGGTTAAAGTTAAAAGAGTACTCCACCAATTTAGCATTGCATCTTGGACGATTTAAAACAAAGGATCAAAATCGATGCAGCAGAACTAGAGACATTCTTCTTTCTTGTCAAAACCTAGGCAGTCAAATTCAAGTTCAGATTTTTAAAAAAGCAATCCCAGTGTGAAAGTGGCCTCTCAGTGTGCTGTATATGTTACTGATGTCAAACCATAGCAGTATTACATTTCTTCAGTGATAAGAAAAGTAGAAACTCAGTCACTACATAATAAAATGAATGTTTCTGACCTGCCACCATACACCCCTGATACTGTATCAGTCCCCTTAAACAACATTGGGATGAACCTGAATGCAGTGTCCATTAAAAGGGGGCATCCACCCACCATGTCAGCTTTAACTGCAGGAGGTCCTTTGAGTCACAGCCAGCACATGTAGCAGCTAGCAGTAGGCCAGAGTTTGTCCAACACAGTACTGGGGTCTCTATTTTTCTGGTCACTGAGTGTACTTCTACTTAGCATTATTCTTACTTTGTATAGGGGGAGATCAGGGAAACCAACTTTTTCCATTCTTGCTGAATTTAAAAAAATATCCATAATCTTCAATGGCCCAGATCTAGTTCTCTCGTGGCTGTTTAAATAGCGAGAAGGCCCCACATTGAAAGCATCTACATTCATTGGACTACATACTAATAGCAGCATGCAAGTTTTAGCATGTGCAGTGTTTGGTATGCAAGTTTAACCATCCTACATGTTGAATTATATACACCTAACACTATTTAATATTCAGTATGTATTTGGACATTTAACCAGCTGGGACAGAGCTTTTGTTTGTGCATGCAGGTTGTAGGAGAGGGCAGTGAGACTATTCTGCAGAACCTGCTCTAACATAATGAATGTCATATGTACATCAGGAGACCTGGACCATGGGGGTGAATGTTTTTGTTGTGTCAACATTATTGGTATGACTTCATGTTTATGGCTGTCTTCAGTCTTGCCAGTTTCCTGCAGAAGTCGGTGTTTGCACTGTCACTGTTTACTGTGATGAGCTGTGGAGGGTTATTACAAGAACATTTGTACTCAAACTGACAAGTCAAATTCCAAAATCCACCAGGCACTGTGACTTGATCCTCACTGAGATTGAAATACCAGGACTAGCTTGGTTAAGGGAACAAATGTGTTCCCTAGAGAATGGCACATACTGCTAGACAACAGAGCAGCTCCACGTCTGAATGTATACATGTGAATCAGAGCAGTATAAATACAAAAATATACTGTTCCATTGACTAAACTACACATGAAAAGGAGGGTTACACTGTATTTGCAGGACACTGACAATTCGCTACATACTGTATTACTTATAGGCATATTTGCACATATATATTTTGATGGATGGTTATGTTTTGTTTTTTTATCATAAGTTATTGTGAATCTATGTATATTATTGTGTTTTTTATAATAATTGATTTTATTGCTACTTGACAAGACACTGTAAACAGAAGCTAGTACTGGACTATAGATGCTCTCCATCTCTCTCACTCTCTTTCATCCTCAGGTTCTTTAATAAAAGAAAAAATCATACCGTGTTCACGCTTACATCCTGGACATTACTGGCGCCCTGTGGAGTTTTCTTGTACAAACGCAGTTTTGTTTATATTCAGTGTTTCGCACCAAAATGCCTTTTAGACCTGTCAGACGCTTTAAATGCATTTCCTTTGGTTTGTTTTATTGACAGTATTCTAGTATATTTATGAAATACAACAGCCTTTGTCACGGATAGAACGAAAAAGTCCTGGACTTATTTCCATCGTTGTGCCTGGTGCTTTCACAGTCCACTAACCTTTATCAAGAGGAACACAGGCATCGAATGTCTGACTTTAAGAAATATTAAAAAATGCAAACGAAAAAACAAGAACATTGAGTCAGGAATAACAAGGAAGCAGAAATAATCATAGACACCCCCCCAAAAAGCACATCATTAAAGACAATAATTATATGACATCGATCAAGATGCAATAAGTTTCATCATTTTTTTGAAACCTGCATTGTTTACACCAATGTTTACTAGCTTGCATTTTTCTTCTTCTCTCCCTTTGTTGGCACATTGCTACGTCAATGCTATTCCACTAACTGTCCATCGGTGGAATAGTGTGAAATCTTGGGAGAAACTGCTGGCTCACTCTCTGCGCTCTCATCAGTGTTTCAATAAGCAGCAGGCAGCTGTTTTCAGGGTAACATTTCTGCCGGTCGAGGCAGATGACCGCCCACCCAGAGCCTGGTTCTGCTCGGGGTTTCTGCCTGTTAAAAGGGAGTTTTTCCTTGCCACTGTCGCTTGTGCTTGCTCTTGGTGGGAATTGTTGGGTCTCTGTACACATAAGGAGTTGGTCTAGACCTGCTCTTTATGACAAAGTGCCCTGAGGTAACGTTGTTATGATATGGCGCTATATAAATAAAACTGAATTGAATGGAATTGCTAAACCCACTGTACACTGCCTAGCACCAACCAGCAGACACGCAAAGTTAGCAGCTAGCTGGAGAACATAGTGGTGCATTTAGCAGCTGAAGAGCCAGATGTTTCACAAGAGTTGGTGTCTTCACTCAAAACGGAGCTAAAAGGAGAGTGAACATTGACTTACATTCGTCCGATGGCCAGAAACAGGGCTCCAAATGAATGTTAATGTTGCTGCTGGTTGAGTAAATAGCTGTTTGGTAACATACTAACAACTTGTGTTGTTAATAGGTCGGTTTTGGCCAAATGGCCAAAAAATCAATTAATGCAGCTTTGAGATCATAACATTGGACGTTTTTACATCTTTATTGGGTCATTATATCCATTTCAGTGTTAGCAGAAAATAACAGCAAAGTAAACAGCAGAGGTCAAAGGAGGTTGTAGCTTATCAAGAAAAGAACAGAATGTGAAAACAAAATTCTTCAAAATGTAGTAGCATAGTAGTATGTGATAATGGTAGTAATGATTCTCTAATAAAAAAAACCTAATGACTCTATTCTCTGTACCATTTCATAAGAAACTGACTTGGGTATTAGTCAAGTAGTTCTGGCTGGGAGATCCAACTGTCTGTCAGGGTGTATGGCTGCTGTTGGGACAGGGGCTGATTATTGTCTCCACTTCAATGATCTCACTCACAAGTTCTCTGATGATAGCCACACTGTCCAATGGCAGCTCAGCAGCACTTTCTGGCTGTGATTCCATTGGCTGGGGGCTTTGGAGAACCTCCTCTTTTTCTTTCTTTTCTTCTTTTTCTGCATGATCTCCTTTCTCCTCTGCTTCCTCCTCATCTTTTCTTTTCTCACTACCTTTCTCTTCATCATCTACTATCTCTTCACTCTGTCTCTGCTCTGTGGTTAAGGTGGTGGTGCTCTCTGCTGGAGATTCTGACGATTGGCTGCCTTTATCAACAGGTTCACCTCCTGTTTGGGCTACTCCAACCATTTGCCCTTCACCTCTCTCCTCCTCTATCTCCTCTTCTTTCCCTTCTCCTGTCTCTGTCTCTTCTTCCCCGTCTTTCTCCTCTGCAGCCTGTATCTGTTTCTCCTCTTTTACCATCTCCACCTCCCAGATGTCCTTTATTTCTCCCGTCAAGTAGACGGCCCTGTCAGTGGTCTGCTGTGCCATCGTCTGCATTACAGAAGGTGTTGCAGAGTCAAAACCAATTGCCTTGCTTAGTGACCCAAGGCTGATTTTCATTGGACCATCTGTACAAGGTGGGTGTGACGATGAGGGGCAGGGATGCTGGAGGGAAGTTGCGTCATCTCTTACTTGATCTGAGGTTGAGAGGTCAGTGGTGGCAGAATTTTCTGGTGTTGCAGATTGACCACTTTGAGCACATTCAACTGGAACATCTGTGGACTGCCGTGAGGACAGAGTGGACACTGAATGGTCAGGAGAGTCTGGGATGGAATCAATGGAGTCTGGGTTATCAGGTGTACCAACTTCATGTGTAACAGCTGCATCAGAGGCAGGTGTGGCAGAGTTGGAAGACTCAGTTGTAGTTGATGGTGTGTCAATTCTGAGCTGGACTTCTTGGGTTTCCTCAAAGCAAGAAGCTTCCTCGGTCGATGATTCATCAAACTGTTGCGTCACCACAATCGCAGGAGACAGAAGCACTGTGCTCTGCTCAGAGCTTTGAGTGGTACTGGGGTCAGATGTAGCATCATCTTTAAGTTCTGGGTCATTCTGAAGGCAAACGTCAGCTGTGACCGTCTGACCTCCCCCCTCCACCACAGGAGTGGGTTCTTCACTGGGTGCTGCTGAGGAGGAATCTCGTACATGAATGGCTGGGCTGTCTGGTGCAGAGCGAGGAGGCGTCTGCGCCAGCAGACTGTACTGACTAATGCCCAGGTCGGACGGGTCCAGTAAGAGATTGTTGCTCTTCTTACTGGCAGCATCCTGGACCACTGAGGAGAAGGGACGAGGCAAAGTTAGAAATTAAGTTTGGACCAGACAGGTATGTTCCATTTTATTATTTAGCAGAAATAAATGGCCCTACAGGACAGGGCCATAGATACCATTAAAGGCACTATATGTAGCAAATTACATGTATTAATCACTTTGTATTGCCAATGTGTGAACGGTTTGTAACGTAACTTAAAAAAATGAGACCCTCCCCGACTTTCCCGGTTGCCTATAATCAGTCTGTGGACTGATTTCTATGTAAAGGTCTCAGGACATTTTTTTCAGAAAAATCCAAAGGATGTGACGTTTAAGCGACGTTTCCAAATTACTTCACCAGCTAACGTGATCCATGATACTAACTTATGTATGATGACAAACAGTGTTGATTTTAGCCAACATAAATTATGTAACGGTACAAAGTAAAGGTGTAAAACTAATGATTGCTTTCTACTAGTCAAGAGCGATGCAAGGCAGGGGCGGCGACCTAGCTAACTGTAACCTAAGCTAAGCTAAGGTTAGCCAGCTAGCTGTAACTTAGTTACGCGGTATGGATCTGCCGTTGGTTGCTTCGTAACGTTAGATGATGAAGTCATACAGATACTAACACTGTTCTAAATGTGATTTATAAATCACGTTCAGTAAGTCCAGTCGCGCGAGAAACAGGATGCTGACTGCAGTTCACGACCGCCGGTGTCATTAATATAACAAGGACTTTCTGAAAACTCCACATCTTTAAGGACACAAAGGTCGTGTACTTTCAGGGAATTTGTGGCCTTTAATGACCTGAGGAGTTTACAGTCTACAATTAAACACAAATTACATGCGGTGAGTTTTTTTAAGCCTGATTGTGTCACAGTCACAAAAATATAAATTAAAATAAAGGGATTTGCATTTCTCCGCCAGAATTAGGCCTATATTCCTGTAATTTGGGGAAGGCATAAAAACAGCATTTAGATCATCATTAGAGTTCACAAAGAACATATTTTAATATTAAAAATAGGGAAAAGGAAAACTTTTCAATGGCTAGCGAACTTTCGTTGAGAGGTTGACCTCAGTATTTCTAAAAGCCTGGCTAAAGCCCTGCTACAGGAGATGGACAAAATAAGAGAAACAACTGTGACACAGTTTCAACATAAACTGAACTGTATAAGCTTTACAAAGTGCTGCCAAACATACAGGGGGCAAAGGTCAAGCTCCTAACCTTATTACAATACCCCTGTAACAAAGTATTATTACAATACACTAGTGCATCAAAGTGCACAAAATGGAACATAATGCCTGGCATTACAACAATTCCATCAACAGGGGACGTGTACACCACATTTACAGATAGAGTGCCCTGAAGATTTCAGCAGGAAATAAGGATTCAAAGCTCATTAGATAACGGTGAGCCTTCATTTATTCTCATTTATCTTAATGGCATCAGAGCCGAGCTGACAGTTTCACAATCTTCAGTGAGAAACTTTCACAATGACTACAATGATCTTTACAGGGCAGAGACTTCAGTACACCATTACCCAAACATTTACTTTTCATTTGTTCTCAATTGTTTTTTTTAGTTTTTAAGTTCCATTAAGTGTTTAAGATTTGAGAGTTATGAAAAATAAGATTGAACAATTTACTGTTTTGTTTTGAAAAATTTACATTCAGCTTCTTTCAGATGAAATGTTGTACTTTGAAGGAAAAAAAAATATAAATATATATATAAAATATATAAATATATCTATATATAAAATATATATATACATATATATGTTTTTTTTTTGTTTTTTTTGGAAAGCTGGTTGTAATCGTTTACATATATTTTTCTCATGAAACTAAGTGTGTGTTTACCTGTCTCTATCTCCTTACTGAGGATGTTTCTCAGTACATCATCGTAGACATTATGAACCAGGATAAAACTGCTGTAGTCTGAGAAAATGTACTGCTCGAACTGCTGCAGCTCCTGGACAGAACACATGGAATACTACTGTAGATTCAAAGTACTAAAATGAATAGAAATGTGTACATGTACTGTAATGTGTAAGTTTGACCTACAGCTTTCCACTTGCTGTCCATCCTCCTGGTGAGAGCAGGCAGAGTGATCTCCAGTAAAGCTTCCTGATAGAGCCTCCTCTGGACAACTCTGCTGTCATAGTCCAGCTGCTGCTCACACACATACACACACACATTTTTTTTTCCACACATGGATTTTTTTATGCAGGAAAAAGCATTTATTGTCTTTTCTTTACCTTCAGGACTCTTTCTTTAGCTCTTTCCAGCTTGACAGGAATCTGAGGGGGCTGCAGTCTGGCTGATGATTGGAGGAACAGCTCTAAGGTGTACACAGCACTGTCCAACAGCTGGAAGATACAAATGACAAACACTGTGTTTCTCTGTGGCACAAACTGGAGCCTTTGACCGGCCATGGCTGAACCTCCAACACTGCTCCATACCTTCTCCATCTCCAGATGTGCAGAGTGAACCAGTCTCTGAGTGCTGCTCAGTCCAAACCGCTGTTTTAGGCCTTCAAGTTTCTCTGTCAGGTTCTCCACCTGCCAGTAGCACTGGTCCAGACTGATGGAGCGCAG
This sequence comes from Maccullochella peelii, assembly GCA_002120245.1. Lineage (NCBI taxonomy): Eukaryota > Metazoa > Chordata > Actinopteri > Centrarchiformes > Percichthyidae > Maccullochella > Maccullochella peelii. The sequence continues at coordinate 178,613 of LKNJ01003112.1, read as the reverse complement.
AGTGGACAAGGCCTGGAGAAGACACAAAACCACAATCATGACCTTCAACCAAACAACAATAATAAAAAGACTGAACGAAGACTCTGCGCTTAGGGAAATACTTAGGGAAAGTTAGCAAAAAAAGAATCACCCTGTAACCACTTTTTAATCGTTTCTCAAAAGACAGACGACACAAAGGGCTCTCTCACCTTCTTTGTCTCCTCTGTTCCTCCACTTGTGTGTGTGAAGGCTGAGTCCATCTGTGTGTGCAGTGTGTGTTGCATCCCCTGAATCCCTGCACTTATGTTTTCTGTAAGCGCTTCAAGGATGGAGGACATGTAGGGTGCTACAGACTCACTGCACACTTTCTCTGCTTCTTCACATATACACGCTGGAACACACACACACACACACACACACACACAAACACACATATTCACTTACGGGACACCAAATGTTTAACAGTGACTTTTTAAAAGGTTACTGGAGGACATATATTGGTTTAACAGCACTGTGTGTGTTCAAACTTTAGGGGTCAAAGTGCCGTACCTCTGACTTTCTCCTCCAGGAAGAAGTGAGAGGACATTATCTGGTCCAGGTTGGATCTGATTAGTGCCTGATTGGCTGATGCTGTCTGACGACACTCCTCCCTCAGAGCTTCCAGACTTGCAGTGAGTTGTTCCAGCACCAAAGTGTAGGTTGCCTGTACTGTCTATACATACATAAACACATAATAATAATAATATACCATACAACACTGAGTTGCAAATGTGCTTGTGTTCAGTAAATACTGGCATGTTCCCTTAGTTTGTGTTCAGGTTCCTGTTTTATTTTGTAGTCTTGTCTCTCTTGTTTCCTGTCTTTTCTGTTCCTGCCCTCGTGTCTTGGTTGATTATCTTCACCTGCTCCTTGTTTGCACACCTGTTCTTGATCCCCTCGTTAGTCTGTTCCCTATTACTGGCCCTTTCTCTTTGTTCCCTGCTGGTTCATTGTCTTTTGTTGGCTGGCAGATGTGTACCTTGTTCCATGTCCTAAGCGTCAAGTTGTTCTGTGCTCCATGTTCTGGTTCTCGTGTTTTTGAGTTGGACATCTACTCGTGCTTCTGTTTTCCCAATCTGGATTTACCTGATTGATTGCCTGCTTCCCTGCCTGGCTGTATCTACAAGTAAGTTAAATAAAAATCCTTGAACTGTCTGCGTTTGGGTCCTTTCCCTGCAGCCTGTAACCATGCCTCGTAACAAATACTGTATAACTCAAGGTAAAAGTGTTCAGTGTTTAAAGCTGCATTGAATAAAGAAATTGTGTTGAGATTAAAATCTAAATTGTATCAAGTGATATTGATTAGTACAGCTTTAAAGTCAGAATCTTGAGAATAAAATCAGATTAATCTCAATAGTAAATGTTCGAAACTACTTTCTACCAGAGAAGTAGTTCTTGAGATCTTAAAGCCTGGGCAAATACAATAAATCCAAAACTATCTGCATGGCTAGATAGCACTATATTTAAAGGAGAAAATGCATCAACATTTACACTATACAGTATGAAGCCTTCATACACTGTATGTTGCCCTCAACGACTGTCAGGAATAGCTCAGCACAGAATGGGCCCCACAACGTGCAGTGTGGGGCCGACTGTCACTCGGCACAGAGTTTGCTCATATTTGAGGATTTTGGCGTTGTGTTGGTACATTAGATTAACTCACTGCCAGCCACTGTCGTATCCTTTCGGTTTTCTTGCCCTTCACTCTGGACTGAAGTTGAGTCAGTAACCATGGCAACACTTCCTCCATCACCTGGGAGGCCAGCACCTACACATGCAAATGCACAATTTAGTTTTTCTGTATTGCTAAAACACTAAACCCCATTCTCTGAACCAAATGCTCAGTGGTCTGAACCATTTGTTGAATCGATCACTCTTTTGGCAAAACCATAAACAATTTTCACCTAGACGCAACATCTCATTGACTTTCTGCAAAATTCTCACACACACATTTTCCACTTGTGATGCATAACGGTAACCACTGGTGGCAAAAGTTAAACACAGCCCAGATGTCATAGCTTACACACGACTCAAAATTGATCACACTTGTTGCTGATGATGATGATGAAACCAATATAAGCCAGTTCAGAGTGCACAGGTTGTTGAATGTTGATACCATGGATGGAAACAATGAGAGAGGCAGGGGAAGAGTGCATGTAAGAAGTGGTGGACGAGGAAGAGCACGACCAAGAACAGTCATTTCTGATTAAATGTACGCTACTGTAATGGACCATGTTTTAGTTCATGGGATGAGGAAAGCAGGACAAAGAGTCCAACCTCATCTCAGCAGATTCTCTGTGGCCACCATAATCAGGAGATTCAGAATGAGTAATTTTTTTGGGCGGGGTTTGTATACAGATATTTCAGTACATTACTTTGCCAATACTGTACAAAGGAGACGGGGGGGGTCATCACTGTTTTTACTGCATGTATATTTTTGTAACTGCACGTTCCCTTTTGTAGAACTGCAAGACTGCCACATGAGGGAGGAAGGACTCCTTTGTTCTCCCTGCAGCAGGAGGCTCTCATAGTTGACATGGTCCTTCAAAACAATGCCATCAGACTGCGGGGAAATACTGCAGTGGGTTGTTGAAGACAATGCAAATTTTGGACGAATCAGCAGTGTCAGCCTTTCCACTATTGACCATGTCCTCCAACGCAACAGGGTGCGCATGACGCAAGTGTACAGAGAACCCTTTGAGCACAGCTCAGAAAGGGTCAAAGAGCAACGATTTCAGTATGTGGACATTCATACACATTCAGTGCTGATTGTTTACAGTACAACACTATACTACATACTACTGTCAAGCAACATTACATACACTCTACAGCATAGGTCTGTCTTGCTGTAGCACTCACAAAACTATATGTATTTCTACATATAGAGAGTGTTTGAATTGGATTCCATGGAAAGACCCCATGAATACATTTTTGTAGATGATGCAGGGTTCAATCTGCCGAAGAGGAGAAGGAGAGGCCGGAACATAATTGGCAAACGATAAACTGTTTTTATTTATTATATTATTTTACTTATTTTCTGGAGCTACATCCCCTGAACCACAGTGTTTTCCATTTTTTTTGATGTAGTGTGTAATGAATGCTCTGTAGTGTTTTTATTTTGACTGGCTTGTTGTATGATCTGAAAACATTTAGTTTTGAGCACAGATAAAACTGTTTTGAGGCGATTGTTTGTTTGATTTTCCAAGAAGAGTCAGAAGTTCTGTGAATGTAGTTTGAAAATTGGGGGTTGTGTTTTACAGTTTTGAGAAAAGGATGGACGGTCTCAAGAAATGTGTTTAAGCAATTGTGAAAAACTGTAATGAGCAAGTGGATGAAGGACCACAGACAGAAAGCTGAAGTGTGTGTGTGTGTGTGTGTTTGCTGACTTGTTCCGCAGTGCCCAGCAGCATTTCCCAGGATTCATAGCGTCCTTTGTCCTGGCAGTAGAGTCGGAGGGCTCGGACATACGCCTGGCTCTCATAGGATGAATCACACCAGGGGTCTGCAGGAAGTCTGGAGTTAGCCATGATTCTGAAGGAGTTTGAAATCATGGTCATTGTTTCCTTTACATCTCTCCTGTCCTTTCTGTGGAACTTGGACATCAATACCTCACACTGGATAAGATACATGGGAACATTTTGTTCAGAGATACCAATACTGATCAAAAATGGATACTGTAATAATGGTAAAAGTGAACTATAGATTCTGTCATAAAACCATATAACTTTTAAGTTTTATATGTCCCTTAATTGCTATTCATATTAAATTAATCTATTCCTTATTTAGCTGATGACCGCTGGATATTCCAAGGACCCCTTGGGTGAGGTTCCCATTGGTTGAGGGGATTCTTCATTATTAGGAAACCTTATGAGTTGTATTCCTTGCAGGAACAATTTAACTGAACATTACTTTGACAATGGTTGTTTTAATGTCAGGCTATTATGTGAGATCTAATTGTACAGGAGTGTCTGTTCCTATTTCTTTCAAGCATTCAAGTTGTCAACAAATCCCAGGAAAAGACCCAAACCAACAGTGAATGTATCTACTAACAAGTATTGTGTGTGTGTGTGTGTGTGTAGCCAAAGCCTGCTATATCTTCTTCCTCTGTGCCATAGAGCTCCACTGTTGTCCAGAAACTATTAAAAACACATCAATGAGCCACACTGTTGCACTGGGTGAAATGTTCCTTTATCACCACGAACACACACACTGTAGTTTATTTGGACTCAATTCCACACACACCATCCTGCTGCCCCAAATACTCACTAGAGCACCAAATGTGGATTCTTCCGCCACTGAAAATAATCCCCAACAAATGCACTATTTCCTCCTGTTTGAGTAATGTTTGTTAAAAACTACAGTGAGCAGCTGTATTACAGGGAATTATGGAGCCTTTTTTAAAAATGAAATTATCGGGGCGCCCACTGATCGTGAATTGCAACGTCCCTGTTAATGCTGTTATATGATAGATAAGTACATTCTCTGTACAACTGTAACCGCATATATGCTGTCATTATAATTTCTACCATCCAGTCTTTACAGTTATTAGTTCTACTGTGTTTAGTGGTGTTCGGTTACACATCTCTAATTTTCAACATTTTCCTGTTCTGTTTTCTCCCATTATTATTTCTTTTGTGGTCCAGTTCCCCATTAGACTTTTGGGCATTCTTTTCGTACTAAATTGATGGAGGACATTTGAGGAACAGAAAGTGCTACTAATGCTGAGCATACTTCCCTTTATCACCAACACCATCAGCATGAATCACACTAGTGCAGCTAAAAACTGACTGGCAGGCAGCATGAAATCATTTCCCCTGATGTCACTGACAGTGGGGGTTTAATTCACACACACACAAATTCTGTCAATATGGTAACATAATTTCCTTAACAATTTCAGTTACAAGTTTAGAAGCACAACATGTATGATGTGTTAAACACGAATGGGTCATAACTGTATATAAAGTATTACAATGAATACATGCATTGAACCCTGAAGTTATTTGTCGTAGATTGTCTTTAATTTTTCATCTAGGTGGTTATTCAGTAGAGCAAAATGACTGCCCCATGTAGCAATAAGATGTTACCTCTAATATCCAACTTTTAAAGCTACTTACTGTAGTAGGTAGGAAATACCTCCGTTTTCCACACAGTTGTATGCATCATCTCAAAGTGCTGTAAACTACCTTTATTAAACCTGCATTAATACATTTTTATAGCCACTTGGGAACTCCATAACAAGCAGAGCATCACACACATTTGGCATATTATCACCTTATAAAGTTGTTATGGCTAATGTGTTAGCAAACAATTTACACATTCAACAACATGAAGAAACATTTGCATTCATTTGGAGTCGTGTCTGACCACCTTGCTAAGTCAAATATTCACTCTCCTTCTTGCTCTGCTTTGGTCTCCACCAACTCGAGAGATATGGCAGCCATATGCTGTACCATGTTCATCAACTGGTCGCCAACTGTGTCTGTCTGCTGTCTTTTGGTTTATGGGCAGGTAGTGTAATGTGGGATCAAAACAGCTGCTGGCTGCTGCTGTAAACTAAGTTGATGAGAGCACTGAGTAAAGATCCAAACAGTAAAGATGCAGGCCATAAAACCAAAACAATGAACTGAAAGACGCTAAAAGGCGCAGCAGAGCTGAAGGGAACTGCAGCGTAGGGTAATAGTTCTCTGTGGGTTTGTCACTGTCATTTGACCCTTTGTTTCTACAAAGCTAACTCGGATGAGAAAAGGAGAAGGTGATTTTTTGTTACTTGTAATGAATTGTTAATTACTTTTAATTTGAACTGGTAAAATAAGACAGAAAGGCTGGTCAACACTGGTTTCCTGTGTAGGAAAGTTCTTTATTCTGGACACCAGAGGGAGCCATCTCCAGTTTATTAAATCAAAGAATTGAAATTCCAAAAAAGTAATAAAAGTAAAGTGAGAATGTTATTGGAAAAAAAGAGTAACTTATTACTAAGACCAACCCTGTTTTTTGTATTGTGGCTCCTTTAAGTGTCTAAAGTCAAACAGTCACTGCTGGCCAGCTGTGTGTTGTTTCCTGTTACTGCTGAGGATATCTTGGTGGCTGTGCAGATATGACAAGCTGTGTTTTCGCAACCTTGGGGTTGTTTTTTAGTTTCTATCCTAGTTAACCACATAGGAAGCCAACAGCATTAATATTTGTATCTGTCGCTAGGGAAACTGCCACCACATAAGTGACAAATTGAAAAAGAGCCAACCAGCAAACACAGTCTACAGCAGGTTTATATATTTTACACCTTCATCTGAAATTACAAAAATCAAAAAATGTTGAGGCCTATTTGAATTATTAAAAGCCTCACATCACCTCAGTAGTGGGTTGCTGGTTATGACTCAAATACCATTTTAGCAGTTAAAAATACTGTAGGGGACCATTTTTTAAACAGCATATAATTCAAGGCATGTAGTGTTCATCAGTAAATTTCAAATAACAAACTTCATGAGTAGTAATTAAAATATCATATTTTCTGAGGACTTATTACTTCTTTCCTTGTTTTAATTAACTGTTCGTCATTGAAATTTAAAAGGATTAGTTTAACATTTTGGGAAATAGGCTTATTTTCTTTCTTTCTGAATGTACAAAACTGGAGCAAGGGCGGGTTTTGCCTCGCTTAACATCAAAATATGTTGTACCTCATATGTTTAATCAATACATAAGCAAAAATGTATGACTTCAGGGGGGGTTACATGCTGTAACTATTTATTGATGAACAACGGGAAGATGTGTGAAGTCACTATGCCCAGCTGTTGTTTGCAAAGAAATAGCTCCAGCACTTAACTCCCTCTAAAACATAAATTGTCGTAGCGAACTTCAGTTGTTGGTAGGCATTTTTTTTTTACTTTGGACAGAGCCTAGCTAGCTGTTAGCCTGACACCAGCTTCGTACTTAAAGCAAGACCATGTAACTTTGGCTGAAAAGTGGCTACTGTGCTATAAGCGTTAACATGACAATGGCACATTGAATTTCCCTTCATTTTCTAAGACTCTCCTGTTGTCAGTTGCAATAAAGAGATCATCATTTCACAACCTGACCAAAAGCGAGTAGAAACCACAAGCAGGAAACAACAAACATGTCTCCTTATGAGGTACGCTGAGTTTACTTCTTGTTTTACTTTTGTAATAAAACCATTGAAATGTTTATCTGTGACATGACGGTGATGTGTTTAATAGTAGCACAAGTAGGAGAAGTCATAGTCAAGTCAGTCAGTTACTCAAAAATATCTATGTTTGATTATGTAAGCTAACAGTAGCCACGAAAAGCTACTGGTCATTACTACCCCCCCAAAATTGAGCAACCTAAGCATGTTGGCATTTGAAAGTCATTTTTCTAATGTTAATATACTGCATGTTTCAGACATAGGTACAGCACTAAGTGTAAAAGTGGACCACAGAGAAAATGTGCGTGTGAGTGTTTGTGTTTTACCAAGGTTGCAGTGTCTAATACAGGTCTTGAGGGCACACCGGAAGTGATCTCGTTCTTCTTTCTGTTGAAACAGGAAGCAAGTGTGGCCCATGTACGGCAGGTGCAGATACACAGCAAACACATCTGGAGACGACACCACCGAAGAAGAATCCTCCTTCGCTCCTTCACACATAGACACACACAGACAATAGTGTTACAGGTGTGGGCTTGACGGTATTCGCTGAACCATGAATTAGTTTATGTTCAACAAAATAAAAGCAGCTGAGGTTCATGTTAACCAGTGACAGCAACTCTTGACTCTTAGATATGCTTTTAAAAATCTTGGAACCCATCGGCTATCGTGTGACGACGAGTTAGCCTCTGGGGGCAACGGCCAATGTTTCGGGGCTTTCGGTGTAGCCAGTGGATATCCGGATAATGGATAACAGATATCCGGGTCAAGACTTCCTCTTCCTTGTGCTGGTCAGTGTTTACAGCCCAATTAGCAATACCGGATTCCATCAGCTATCGTCTGACGACGATTTGAGTGCAGATACATTTCTTGTAAAAAGCTGAGATTGATAAAACGTTAAATCGTCGTCAGGCGATAGCAGATGGGTTCAGAGATTGCATTTTGATCAATGCATTCCGCCTCTTTTGCTCTCCACATGGACTGTTTACCTGCATGCAACCAAAGCCCGCTCAAATGTGATTGGTCAATACTACTCGGACTACGAACGGACTACAAACAGAAACCAGAACGCTTCAGATACCAAAAGCTTGTCCCTTTATGGAGTGAATATAGTCTCATAAAGATTTGCAAACCAAAAACCAAGATTTGCAAACCAAAAA
>LKNJ01003112.1:140981-162340 GCA_002120245.1 Maccullochella peelii | reverse complement strand
TGTTCACCTCCATGCTTAAAGTTTGAGGGAGTAAAACTGTGTGGAGACAACATTGCACCATAAGCTCTCATCCTGGGATCACACAGCAAGACAGAGAAGAGAAAGGAAGGAATTATGATGGTAGAATTTGTGATTTCTAATGCACACTCAGGCCAAATAGATCCCAGCTGCACAGATGCTTACTGACTACTGATAAATGGTTAGGCAACTGCCGTTGACAAACATTGAGGCAGACACTTGTGTTTACCCAGTGCAACCCACAGGAGTGCTTGCTAAAAGCATGGGTGCTGATTCGTCAATGAAGGGTGGACGAGCTCCAGTACTGGGGGGGTTAAGTCCTCCTAATGGAAGACAGGTATTGCTCAATATTACCTGAGCTATTGGACCCATGGACATTACAAAATCAATAACACAGCTCTCTGTGGTACACCACCAAAAAGCCTGGCATCTCCACAGCAACTTCAGTTACAAGCTTGAGCTCTTGGAGAGAAAAAAAGTCACAATTTTCCATCAAACACTGCCTGCGAATTACAACTAAAGTTGAGTTTGCAGTGGAGAGAATTTCTGCCAAGACCAGCTCAAACCAGCCTGAGACTTCAGTGGGAAGGTGGCAGCTGGTCGCTAGAAACACCATCCAACCCACAGACCTGAGACTCCGTGGTGTGACAACTGCCAGCTCTCTCTCAGTTTGTCCATCCAGCCAAGCAGCCACATATCATGGCCCATCGCCCACCAAACCTTGGCTGCAGGGGCTGATTATCTGACCTGCATGCTGATGGGAAAGCCAATGTTTTCCTTAGTGGCGGGCAGGCTGGAGACACTACTGTTATGCTGGCTGTTTGTCTTAAACACACACACATTTATCTACAAAATGGACCTTAACGCATTTTTCTCCTGGAACACAAAAATACCTGCTTTTGGAATGAGCATGTCTTTTCACATACAGGTAGTTGCTGTAACCATGGAAAGGATGGAAAGGAGTCACTGGCTCACCGTATCCACCATTGTTGACATGCGCTAATTCTGTGAAGCCAATTGAATGCATTTGTCCTCCAATGGCTGAATGACCTAGCTTCAAAAACGTGGATATGGTCAACACATTGAGTGGTGTTTGCTTTGTGGACACAGGGACTGCTCGCTCCAGTTAACACTGGTGTCACCAGGAAATGTTAAGAGCGAACAATTACTGAAAACGCAGACAACAGCTCAGAATAGAATCAGATTAAAAAAAGCAGTCTTTGGACCAGCAAGATACTTAGACCTCAATTTGACAACAATACAACTAGTTTATGTGGATGAACAAAAGTCAAATAAAAGACAGGGCCACAGATAACTTGGAGTAATGGACAACAAGGACATTGGACACAATCCAATTAAATAAATAAATATTAAAAAGGCAATAAATAGATAAGTTCAAATAAAGGCTAAATGTCCCAATCCCACGTTAAGTCACAGCCAGATTGGATATATAGACCTGAATCACCTTTAGCAACTTCATCTATTTCAGTGTAGCTCACTGGAAAAATGTAAAGACAAAGTATTAAAATAGACTAGAAACTTGTTTAGGAGGCCAGTATTAGACATGGTTTAGATGTTTAATTTAATGTAATGGCACAAAGCCTCTTCATATTACATCTTAAGAGCAGTCTGGGAACTGAAGCCTGAAGACACTACCTGTTCTTAGTTTGACTTAATACTCTTTTTATTAGGTACGAGTATGAAGTATTATCTATGGATGCATTCATCCTGAGGACGCCCTCTCCTTGTTCTGCTAAAAGTGATTTCCTGTCTCTATCTAGCTCAGTGTGCAAGTCTTGTACAGTACAGCAGCCATTCTCAACCAGTGAGCCGGGGCCCAATGGTGGGCCTCAGAGCACCATCTAGTGGGCCGCGAAGGCAGTCGTACTGTCAATTGTGAGATAAACTTTTTTTTTTGGGGGGGTAATTTACAAAGCTAGCTTTTATATCCAAATGTGCTCAAGAATTCACATAAATGAAAAACAAATTAAAATGCGTAATTTCAATGACCAGTTATGTTTGGATATCACATCATCAGGTTGAGGCAAACGTGTTTTGCTGCTGTTAGCTAGCTAACGTTCCCTAGTGACGTGGGAGACAACCCTGCGCCAGTAAAAGCTCCAAAGCATATGGTGAGGAAATATGACCCTGAATACATTAAATTTGGAATCATAATGACAGCACAGTGTGTTGAATGTGGTGACATCCTGTCAAATGAGGCTCTAAAACCAGCAAAGCTCACAGACACTTAAACACAAAACACCTGGGATGTTATGTTTTTTCTCTGATTTATTTGGGAAGGTGGTCCTCGGAAATGTTTTAACAATCAGAAGTTGGCCTTAAGTTACAAAACGTTGAGAACCCCTGCAGTACAGTACTTGCAGGTTTTTGTGTAGTGGGTCTTAAAAAAATACTATACACTTGTGCAAATATAAATGAAATGCAATGACCTTTTGTGGTTTAGAAAACAACACTGGACAAAGGTTTGGATGTGGTACAAGCCAAGGTACAATCTCAGAGTACTATACAGTATTTTGAATGTCACATTTGGCAACAGTAAAAGTTTCCTTTAAATATGATCTGTGATGTCCAAGAATCTTTTGGCCTGTGGGTTAATTGTGTCCTCAGGCTGACTTTACTCTAAGTCCCTCGGGATACACTGACTTCCAAAAATGAATTCCACACTGAGGAGGCTAAAACGTGGTTTATCGTAAAACTGCATGGGGGATTTCACAGGTTTACAACCCTATATAAATATTTGGTTTCTAACCTTCTCTCTGCACTGTCATGATCATTTGATATCTTTTTTTGGCCTTTTATATGAGGCAATTACTCCAACTAGACATGTGCCAGTGATTTAACAGATATCAATCGTGAACAAATATCAGTTCAGTCATCAAGACTGGATTATCTTAATTAATATGCACATAATATGATTGCTCATCTAAACAGAGGTGACTTATCTTACCCATGTGATATCATCAGAACTGAATTGGTTTTTAAATCGGCTTCTTTTGGTTCCTCATGCATGAATGCAGTGCAGAAGGTGAGGGCGTGCAGCAGGGCTGTCAGGCGTAAGTAAGTTAATCACTTCTGCTTAGTTTAACTACCTACTTTAACTGTTTTTTTCTACTGTCTACTGTGCTACAACAGATGGCTCCCCTGCTCACTGGCAGCAAAATACTGCTGAATATAAAAACATACATTAAAAATTTGCTATGACTTGCCAAAACTATGAATCAGTCAGAAGAACTTGATAAACTAAAACAGTTCAGTGTGGGTGTAAAGATAAAATGTGTATAAATCCAGTTTAAATCATATGGGATCCATCTGTGTTTGCAGAGAGCTTTTCCAAATAGCATTACGCTCTGTTTAACAGTGCGACAATCACTTAAGCAAACTCCAGATATTTTATGCTCAGTGCCAGAATGTGCAATACTGTATCCTATAAATGTAGCCTTTAAATAAACATTTGCTGGCCTACTTTGTGTGACACACCCCTTAACATCTGGACTGGTTGCACAAATGTTAGCAGTTTTGACTTTGCTATCAGACTACTGTAGAGCAAATAATAAAGTTTAAAAAAAATACAGATGGGCTCATTTTAAGCCTGGAAGTTGGCCAACTATGCTATCACAAAAAAAATACTGTAGAGCGGGAAATGACAAAGGAAAGCTTTTAAAGCAAACAGCAACCCTTTCAATGTTTTTATTTTTGTCTCCGTTACTGATTTTTAGGAGTAAAATGTTGTAACTGAAATTCTTCCAGAAACAAAGATAAGAGCTGATGAGCAGCTTAATTTTTTCTTGGTCAGCCATGTTTTTGAGAGTGAAAAGAAGTTACTGAGAATAGAATATATCATCCAAAACCCGTACACAACTGTGTTACAGCCACACAGGTATATCCGCTTATGTTGCCTGATTTGACCTCTTCTGGTGACTCCTTCAATCACCTGTTAACTTTTTGTTATACCTGTTAATGTGGGGAAGCCCTAACTTTATAGTTTTTATCACAACATTTCAGTGACCTCACCAGCAAGGTTTCACCCAACATGAACCTCAGCAGGTCTAATCAACAAGAAGAAATGAAAACACCTGTGCGACTGTACAGGGTCTTTAAGACAGCTTTGTGCATATTTTTATTGTTTGCCTGCAGTATCTAGGGTATATGAATGGTTCTTAAATGTCTTTTTTATGAACAAGTTTAATTTAAAAAATAAAATAAAATAATATATATATATACATGAGTAATGCAAAATAAACATTTGAACCAGAGTATTGGCTCAGGGTCTGTCCATAGCAGGTAGCTAATTTGTTACACCTGGCCTCAAAGGTGCAAATTGTTAATTGTTAATTAATTTTATAGCTGGAAGGAAAGTCCTTGTGCTTGAAGTACCTAACGCCATTGTTCTTTCTGTAAAAAACATATTCTTCTGAACAAAGCTACTCTCGCCACCATTAGGTTAGCTCAATTTTAAGCTAGCTTATTTATCATTAACCACTTCATGAACCAATATATCTAATTAGTAATTTCAGTTAAGTTGTGCCGTATGACACCTTTTCCTCTTAAATGACTTGAGGTCAGTAAAAATCTTGAATTGGCTTAGTTTTCGCGGTGAATACTTGATATTATATAGTTCAGTACGTAATTTGGTCAGCAGCAGCCTGAAATGCCCTTCAACATTGTATACAGGCCGCAGCTCGGCAACCGGCGGGCTTTAGGACCCAGCGGTGCAGCTCCCATTAAGACGGCAGTAGCAATATTATGGCAGGGTTTACCTGCGCGCTAACTGATCAACAACATTAACAATTTAAGCTAAGATACAGCATATTGTAACACAACTGTACACATGTACAGTTGGTAGTTGTATTGTGACAGGTTCAGAAATCGCAAGAAGCTGCGGCTCATCTCTCAGCTGCTGATGGAGCACATCCGACTACCAAAGGTAACCGGCGGATCTGATGGCCGTGATTAGCTACAGTATACGCACTGTGTACCTCCAGTGTCACTCCAACACAAACTGGCATGTGGGCTCACAATGACAGCAGAGTTTTAATTCAAATCATTAAGCAAACATACAGGTTTGAATAAAGGGCGTGTCCCGTGTCGGCCACGTAGCCAGCCAGGGTCCTCCTGCTGCTATCAGCCACATTTGACGGCAGGGTGTGTGTGTGTGTGTGTGTGTGTGTGTGTGTGTGTGTGTGTGTGTGTGTGTGTGTGTGTGTGTGTATTTTAGTGCAGTTAACACATGAGTGTACAGATGTGTCAGTAGCTGATCATGTGCTGAGGATGAGTCTGTTTCATGTTGTTCTTCCTCCTCCAGGTGGAGAACGTCAGGCTGCTTGACAGAGTCTCCCCCAGAAGGAGAAGTAGGGTGGGCACCGTCTACCTGACAGCCACTCACACCATCTTTGTGGAGAACGAGGATGGAGTGCGCAATGAAACATGGGTAGGCAAGAACTCAGTGCACTGAAGGGCCAGAAATCAATCAGTTAGGACATGCATGAAAGTACAGTAAGTGTCAGAAGGCCTCAAATGCAAGGCAAGTGCACGGCACAAAGTATGGAGTCATAGGAGTGCCATAAAAAAGAATAAATCTGGAAAAGAATATGACAATAAATGTTGAAATATAAATATAAATAAATAAAATAATAAATAAATGTGGATATTTAAAGACAAATAATTATTTTGCCAACCGCCATAAAACGAAGAAGAAGACGCGTGTGAATAGCAAAGGCAAAAGGGGAAAAACAAAAGCAATAAGGTAGAAGCAAAATCAAAAGGAAAAATAATTATTTCTCTTTATATTTCCACATTTATTGTCTTATTCTTTCTCAGATTTATTCTTTTTTTATGGCACTGCTATGATTCCATAACAATGGAGTACATATGTTGTAGACAATACATGATTATTACTTCATCATGCTGTACAATGTGTTTGCAATATAAAACATACAACTTAAGGTATGTATTTGCCTTTCATTTTCTTACCAGGTGCTTCACAGTTTGGTGTGCAGTGTGGAGAAACAAGCCGCCGCAGCCTCAGGATGTCCTCTGCTCATTCACTGCAAGAACTTCCAGGTTCTTCATTTTGTCATCCCTCAAGAGCGGGAGTGCCACGACATTCACCTGTCCCTACAGCGTCTCTCCCAGCCGGGTAAACTCCGTTATCATGTTGACAGAGGAGCAATATGGTGATGTTATTGCTCAAATGTGGCTTAGAACCAGACCAGTATATCAGAAGTTCAATATTATCCTCCGATATTACAACTATATTGATTTCTCTGTTGGATTTTGGTTCAAGTATAAAATATTCTGCCTCTAGAATAAATCTTTTTTTTAATCACATTTGAGGGATCGTTGTACAATGATATATTAAAACATGTATGTATAAGCTGATATATTGTTATGAGAAATGTTACTCTTTATTATTTGTATCAATGCCAGCTTAAATCCAGTATTGGTCAGGCTCTAGTTTTCATTTCCTCTGCTTTTGCAACACTTTTGTCTGTCTAACTCCTGCAAATTGAAAGGTTTTGCGTATCAGACTTTAGCAGTCAGCCAATATTGTGCCTTGCAGAGAGTTACGAGGAGCTGTATTGCTTCTCCTATAAGCCTAACGTTGATGAGGAGGAGAGGCGGCAGGAATGGGACTTCTTGGACCTCAAGGCTGATTACAGCAGAATGGGACTCCCAAACTCCCTGTGGAAACTCTCCTCTGTCAACCGACAGTACAAGGTCAGTGAGCCCACATCTATGACCAGTTGTACTGTTTTACCCTAATATGGACATGGCAGTAACTTAGACTTTTGTCATGTTATTTTCAAAGGTGAGTGACACTTACCCCGCTGACCTGTTCGTACCCGAGTCCGCCACACCTCCCGTCATAGTGGGGAGCTCCAAGTTCAGAAGCAGAGGCAGATTTCCAACTCTGTCGTACTACTCCAAAGAAAACCATGTAAGTTGACTGCGTACATTTTCTCTTTTTTATTTTCCATATACTTCCTATGACAGCTCGTGTTAATGACATTGCCGGGGACACTTTCAGTGATGAGTGAGGATTGTAGCAACACTGACTCTCTGACTCCGACTGTGCACAGGAATGGTATGAATCTTGTTAGAGGAAAGCCTACCAAAGCAGTTATGTGGCAGACAAATGTAGATAAGAGGTCATATATTAAGATGTAAAATGTCACGTTGACATTACTTTTTTTTTTTTGCCTGCTTTGCTTGGCCAGTTTTTGTTGCCGAAATGACTTAGAACTGGTCGGTCATCCTCAGCATCCCGCTGTTGAGTTACTGGTATCGCATGCAAATGTACTCTGGTACGGTGGCCCTGAGAGGTCAGCGCACTGCAACTTAAGAAAACGCATGCAAATAGACAAAACACAAGCAAATTAAGAAAACATCTTCACCAATTTGACAACACATGCATAGCATTTAGAAAAAACACTGCAAAGTGAGAAAACACTTGCAGCGTTTCTGTATTTGCTTGTCTTTTGTCTATTTGCATGTGTTTTCTTAATTTGCAGTGCATTGAGCTCTCAGGGCCACCGTATTCTGGTCATTTTTTGCAGTTGGGCAGTAAACATGTAAAAATATTGTTGATTTGAAACCAGATTTGAACAATTTTTTGAAGGTTTAGAATAACTGAAATTGACATACAAACTGTACTTCACATGTAGACACTGAGCCTGAAATAAAATAAGTGGCATTGATTATGCACTGATGGCACCAAAGTAGCGCCTAGATTCTCTGTTTGGTTTGGTATAATTTGCTCAGATTTTTTCTGATTTGATCTTCATCATGTCAGGGTCACAGGAGTAGACATTATGAAAAGACATGGAATAGAAAATGTTCAAAGGAACACGTACAAAAGGACGAGAGTCGGTCAACAATAAAACAAAATGGAAAGAGAACCTATGCCGTACACAGGAGATTCTTAGCCATTAAATCTAAAGCAACACCTTCTCAAGTTGGAAAAAGGTCCCGTAAGGAGATGCCTATTAAATCAAAGCATGAATCATGACCATTTTATATGTCTGAACCAGGAGTAAGCATGAACATCCATTAATCCTTGACTGGACAGTTGGGAGAGCTTCATGTGTGAGTCAGAGGTCAGCTTCCCAGGGTTGAGGGTCCAGTGTGTGGAGCCCCACTCTGGTTCATGAGCCAGAAGGGAGAATGACACAATGGTTACTGGCCCTTTTCCCTTGTGGCTACTAAATGGAGATATGATAAATTGTGTAGTTGATTAATTTAAATTGAACATGCAAGGAAAGAATAATAATAATAATAATAATAATAATAATAATAATAATAGTAATAATAATTAATAGTTAAAGCTGCAAGCAACGATGAACGGGCCCTCGCACCTTCCCGCACCTCGGAGGTGCTGGTGGGACACCGGACAATGCAGCTGTGCATTTTTTTTAATATTCATATATATTTTATATATATTCATATTCATATTTCATATATATATATAAACTAAACTAAAGTTGTGAAGCTACAATTATTTAGACAGAATATGTAATGATGTTCTAGAAAAATACACATTGTGAATAAAAAGTTCGTACTGGTCAGTGAGCGGGCCCTAATTCACTTAAAACCAACTGTGTGAAGCATAAACATTCCTGTATGAAGCCAGAGTTCCTCTTGCCTCTTCACAGGCTGCCATCTGCCGTAGCAGCCAGCCCCTGTCAGGTTTCAGTGCTCGCTGCCTGGAGGATGAACAGATGCTGGAGGCCATCTTGAGGTCCAACCCCCGTAGCGACTTCATGTATGTGGTGGATACCAGGCCTAAGGTGAGCCCTTTGTGCCTAAGCCAAGGGAACGGCATGCGAAAATACAAGTCTTGCAGTACAATGCTGTATGTTCAGGTGGGCTTTATTTTCCATACTGCGTTTTGCCAGCTGGATGTGCTCACAGCAAAAGCCTTGAAAACATCCTGGCTATGTGCTCGTTGAACCTTGATCAATATTATGTAACAGACATTTGTGTAAAACCATGCTTTTTTAAAAATTATTTTGCTCTTGAAAAGGTATGTTCTGACGATGAATCAAATGTCTTTCTAGCTGAATGCAATCGCAAACCGAGCTGCGGGAAAAGGGTACGAAAATGAAGACAACTACTCCAACATTAAATTCCAGTTCATCGGCATCGAGAACATCCATGTTATGAGAAACAGCCAACAAAAAATGCTAGAAGGTAATTACCATGTCCTCATTGCGATTGTAGATTTATTTACTGTAGAAACAGTTTGGGAGCCACAGTAGTGCATTCATCACTGTGTCAGAAATGTTTCACCACATCAGTGTTTGTGGAACAAAATGTATATTTTCTGGCATTGTCTGTTTAAAGCCCGCTGCTTCTTGACATTACTAAGGCAGAGAGAGGGACCCCATGCTACCCCTGTGGCTTTCATATGCACTCATGCAGACCAGACTGTGCTGCAATCAAATGAGCCCACAGGAGAATTTCTGGGTATTGTGCAGGGGTGCTCCTAGGAAGACTTTGAATCCATCTGGATTTTATTTCTGAGCTATTTTGGTTTCCTGGAGTGGACAATCCGGGACCTTATCCCCCAAAGAGAGACAGAGGGCGTGAGAATGATGTGATTTCAAGTTTGAAAAGTTATAGCTGTTCTTAGTTGTGATAACTCTTTGCCCCCTGGCAGCACAAGGGAAGTCTTTAAATGCTGGAGACAGCGCCTGCCCTTCAGAGCCTGCCTGACTCTCTCTGCCCGATTGCACAACTTAATTGAGAGATTTTGAAGACCCCCCCCCCCCCACCCCCCACCTGTCTGGCAGCATTAGCTCAAACATTTCTTCTAAGTGGAAGTCTGCTCTACTAAGTGTAAAAGGTTTCATGAACCCATTCACCTGCTCGCTCTTCTATCAGTGGCCACAGAGCGACAGAGCGCTCTCACAGGTCAGCACACTGGTGTAGTGTCAGCAAAATAACACTTTGTCACTTCTGTCAACACCTTAATGAGTGAGGAGTGAGCAGATGTTTTCATGCAGTTATCTAAAAGTGTGTCTCCATTATGAATGTAAATGTGATGAATTGTCCTGAGCAAATTAAATGTCAGCTGTGGAGAAACGGGATCATAGAACTCTGCCCCTCAGTGAACTTGCAAATATTTATGTTGAACCCTGAAGATGGAAAAATAAATTTTAGATTCAGTTTTACAAGATAAACAAACATAACGCAGGAAGCCTTATGGTACAGAAATGGATCTGTATTTAATTGTCTTCCTTGCCTGTGTTATTGTGGCCATGGCTTTGTCTTACATTCATATTTTAAAATACATGATAACAAGCGGCTCTGTGAGGCTGTACTTACACACAGTGGTTCTTTTTAGCTTAATGCTAACTTCAGCATGCTAACATGTTCACAATGACAATGCTAACATTTGGCCATAAACTAAAGAACAAACTTGAACAAATTAAACATTTTCACCTGATGATGGTGCTAGATGAAAAGTTAAGGGACCACCAAAGTGATTAAAATTCATCATGAGGTGAACATGAGTGTCTTCGCCAAATATCATTGCAATCCATTAAGTAGTGGCTAAGGCATTTCACTCAAAACTGCAAGTGAACCTCAAGGTGGCGCCAGAGGAAAAGTTACATTAAGTCATTAGGTTGCATCATCTGGGAACCATGAATATCTGTACCTGTAAGTTTTGTGCCAATCCATGCAGTAGATGTTGAGATATTTCACAAGAAAAGTGGACCATGAATGCCTGTTTAAAATGACCGTCCAACAGTTGTGGCACTATTTCAGTCTGAACCAAAGTGTTGGACAGACAGACAGACATTGCCCTTCCTGGAGCCACGCTGCCAGCGTGACTAAAAACACTGACTGGGGTCCAAATGAAGCATCACATGAGAAGCTGAAGGAAATCTGTGTGACCCAGATTTTCTCATGCCATGCACAGATTTCCCTGTAAATTCATTGTCATGAATGTTCTTAGTGATGTGAGGTTTAATAAAGTCCAGTGATCAGGTATGCTCCATGTTTCCTGCCGTTGAGACAGCTGTGTTGTGTTTACAGTGTGTGAGCTGCGTTCCCCCTCCATGTCTGACTTCCTGGAAGGTCTGGAGAGCTCAGGCTGGCTGAAGCACATCAAAGCTGTTTTGGATGCAGGCATCTTCATCGCCAAGGTCAGTCTGGAGGTTAATCCCTGCTGGCTGCCTCACCACTGCACTCAGTATTGGCTTAGATGTACTGTATGTGTGTGTTGTATCCTGTAAGTGTGATACAGATATTGTCTGTGTACACTCATTTGCCAGTTATGAGGTACACCTAGCCAAAACGAATGCAGTCTGATACATCAGTCCTGCAGTAAATCATTTCGGCGGCAACCCTCATAGATATAAATGGGGTGGACAAAATAATAGAAACACCTGTCAGTATAAGACAATACAATTCAACAGCACCACAAACTACAGCCTCCAAAATGAGTCATTCAGATCACTCCCCTCTGGCTGGGTCATGTATGACATATAATTAGAGAACCTTTAGCTCCTACATTGCACTTCTTAGGCAGTACTTGCTCTCAGGCGCCAGCTGTTAAATACTTCAGGCTGTACATGGTTAAGTTTAGTTCAACAGACAGAGGCAGGATTGAATGCAGCCTAACACGGAACATAAATGATCTGATAACCTGCAGTTTCCCTTCTCAAAACTGCCGTTTACCAGAGAGCTTGTAATTACTGATAAAGTACAACAACCAACTTCTCGAGACTTCTCATAGCAGATAAAAACCAATATACTTCTATTTTCTCAGTGTTTCTCACCAAAATGCATTGTGTGTATGCTTAAGGTCTAAATAGCATGTTGAATGCACTTTCTTCCTCATAAAACATTTAACTTTCTTTAATATATTTTAAATGGTGCAATGTTAACATCCATGCATCTCCTTCCTTGCCTTTTCTGACGTATTGCTACGTTTTTGGCATGACGAACAGTGGAATGCCATGAGCGGGCAGGAATTTGTCTCTCATGTGTTTCCTCATGTACGATATACACACCGGGGACCCACTCATAAAAACATTGCTCCATAGTTCTACTTGTGGTCAAAAACTCCACAGGGTACATTTAACATTTTGGCCTTGAGGTTTTGAGTTTTAAGGTCAATTCCATCTCAAAGCATTAACGCTATTGGTGTCATGATTGAGTTTGATTTTTCTGTTGGTATATTTTATGATTCTAATGGATAACTAGCAGATTTGTTTTCATTTTAATAAATAATTTAATAAATATTACAATATGATTTAAAAAAAACTGGGAGAAAATTTGTTAAAAACGTTTGGCACAGGGCCTTCATCAGGGTGATTTACCAAAAGTTGCTAGCTTTAGAAATGTGTACTCTCCATTTTTGGCAACTGAAAATGACACTTTTGCCACACAAAATCTACTAAATGGTGGAACTTTCTGGCTACAAAGGCACAGATTGATGCTGATATTTGCACTTTGACTACAGTAGATGTTTCTAAATCTGTTATTTTACCCTGATTGTGCTGTAGCACTGCACAGACTGTGTATTTGTGTGTGTGCGCAGGCTGTTGCAGAGGAGGGTGTCAGTGTCCTGGTTCACTGCTCAGACGGCTGGGACCGCACTGCCCAGGTGTGTTCAGTGGCCTGTGTGCTGCTGGATCCTTACTACAGGACCCTCAGAGGACTCATGGTAGATATACTGAACCTTTGCCTTTTTGTTTTGAAGTTACAGTGTAGAATTGCATCTTTTAAACAGCGCTGTGAATGTCACATACCCCTCTGGTACACTCTGTGTGATATTAATATATCAAGTTACATTCTGGCTTTAGCTAGTAGTAGACCATACTGGGCTCATGAGGCTTGTTCCTTTTGATCAGAAGGATTTGCACAGGCTAACTTGGAATCCACCAAGAGCCACTATGGGAAATAAATATAGTAGAGAAGCCTGCTTTTGGGAATTACCCCTGAAGTCATAGGAAAATGACCCCACACAGAGGGTGAAGAGGTTCAGTCCTTCTGCAGGAATGTCTGAACCTTTAATCATGGCATGCTGAAATTCAACATGTACAAAAGCTCTGGTCCTCCTTGTGTTTTGGCACATTAATGTTTTTTTTTTTTTTGTGCGCTTAGGTTCTCATCGAGAAAGACTGGGTCTCATTTGGACACAAGTTCTCTCACAGGTTTGACTCTACAATATTACTGCAATAGCATTTATGACTTAGATGTTTTGTTTTGATCTAACTGTCCTCACCTCTTCTCCAGATGCAACCACCTGGTCGGAGACCCTAAAGAGGTATCTCCCATCATCGATCAGTTCCTGGAGTGCGTGTGGCAGCTCATGGAGCAGTTCCCCTGTGCCTTTGAGTTCAACGAGAGGTTCCTCATCACCATTCACAGCCACATCTACTCTTGCCAGTATGGCAACTTCATTGGCAACAACCAGCGGGAGAGGATAGAGCTGGGGTGAGATTTACACCTGCAGCCGCCACCCATTTCTTTTCCTTTTCAAAGCACAGACATGTTGTCAGAGCCGCGCCTCTGAGAGAAGACTGACTACTGAAGAGAAGTATATTACCCCAGGCTCATGCAAATAGAGATGACTTTATGCTTGAAACAAAAAAAAATTATTATTCTAAATCAATTTCTTTCTTTTATCAGAAGCCCATTAATCATGTTTTCATGTTGTCTTCATACAGATTGCGTGAGAGGACTCACTCTTTGTGGAGTTATCTAATGACAAACCAGGCAGACTACATCAACCCTCTGTACCGGCCAGACCACAGCCAGACACAGGGGCTCCTCCGGCCATCTACTGCCCCCTACTGCTTTAAGTAGGTTCTCACAAACAGTAACAACGCACACAACTTCAGTTTAAAATCTAGAGTATTTCCTATTACACATATGTTAAAAACAGTTATTAGACTGTTTTGTAATAAATCCATATAAATGGTGAATGAAACAAAGGAAGGAACAAGAGTTGATGATTTGTTCATTTCAGAGTTGGAAATCTCTTGCTTCGTTATAGGTTTTGGAGAGGGCTGTACAACCGTTTTGACCGAGGGATGCATCCTCGACAGTCTGCAGAGGATTATCTGAGTGCCATCCAAGAGGAGACACAGCAGCTGGAGGAGCAGCTGGCTTCACACAAACAGGTAGGACAGGGCTATAAATTCATATTTCTCATGAGCAAAGTGTTTTTCCTGGTTATAGAAAATGACTGTAGTCTTCATGCCTTACATTATCAATAGAAAATTGCTCAACTGGAGCAGGAGCAGGGGTGGAGCGTTACCCGGAAAGCAGCCACCTTCGATAAGAGCCCTACAGCGTGGGCTCATGGTAATGACCTCGGCCTGGCCAACACCCCTCAGGACTACACCGGGGGCTTACTCACCAGCAGCCCCTGTCAGCCTAAAGCGACCGACGGCAGCCTGATCCTCCTGCCCCAGGACTTGAAGCAAACGTTGGAATCCAGCTTCTCCAACGGCAGTGACCAGGAGTCGGGGATTGCGGACCTGAGCTGTCGCTCGCCTCTCAGCGAGGACAGCACCAGGGATCCAGACTCTGACGAGGCTGCCTACTCAACTGCCTGAGTAAATGTAGCATTTGGCGGAAGGTGCACAGGGCCACTAAACAAATTGCCTTTACATTCACCAAGTAACCCAGCTATTGGCTCACTCCAGTGAAAAGTCTTATTTGGGTTATTGACTTGCACTTTTGTTTGCATGTGGTGTGGTGGACTCTCCTTGTTGCCACATACTTACTAGTTAATAGCAGTTTCATAGCTGTAGCAGACCACATTTTACTTCTTACCCTGATGAAGGAAATTAAGATTCTAAAAGTAATCGCAAAGCTGAATATTGCTCACTGTCATTTCTGTTGGTGGCAGGATTAATCTATAACGGTGTACACAGAAAATTAAAAGTGAAATGCTTCCAGGCCCACAGTAACCAGTTTAACGTTGGAGACATTTTAACTAAGATCCTACTGAGTTTTCTAGAGTTACGAGCAGGTTAAGAACAATTGTGAATAGTGCAGTGCAGCCATTTAGCTGTATGTGCTTGCTTTTTATTATGGTCTTCCTTTTACTTTGTTTATTCATTTGGCTTTGCATTGTAAACATCTTATGAAAAAGGACATGAAGTAGTCAGCAGCACTTTGATATTGAGTTTTCAAAGCAACATGAAACGGTTAACAGCTCCAAAGAGACCATATCATCATATTAGGTGCATCGATCTTACAGACAGCTAAATTATTTAATAAAGGGGGAAATTAGAACAGAATTAAACCGATCAAATAAAGACACATGATGAAACCACAAATAAACAAACCACAGAGATGAAAAATAAATAAAAACCCAGGAGATTCAAGTTGAAACTCATCAACAAGGATGTGACAAATGTGTACAGAATATAGGCCGTCACATGGTGCTAATGGCATTCAGAATGACTCATCTTTGTTGCAGTGTTTGCAAAGATGTATCTCCTTAAGTCCTTTTCCATAAAGTGTTTTGGTAATTTTGTCTAACACCAGATTTATAGGCTGTCGCACCTTATGGTCACTGCTACTCACAGGCAGCCTGGATTCGAGATTTCAGTAGGGCCTGAAAGAGCAGCAGTAATCCTGTTGTACCCGAAGTTTAGTTCAATGGCAACCCCAAATGATATATTCTGCCTGAGCTGAACTCACTCAGAACATCACAGTGGCTTCAGCTGAGGTTTGGAGTCATTACACTACAATAACCAGGGGTCAGTTGTGGTTGATTGGCACCTTGTGGTCCACATCTGGGTATTTCAACTAGGTACACAATATCATGCGATGTTTACACTGCAAGATGTGAAAAATAAGTTATGACATTTTACTGAAGACAAGGCAACTTTATACATTTCTGTCCACAATATTTCAACACCAGATTTGTTGCAATCAACCGTCTACTGGTAGAAATTGTGCACAGAGTAAATTATAGGACTACTGAATACTGACCCAGCATACTAGAGCATGTGAACACAAATGTACTGCTGCTTTGGGCAGCAGATTACCTCTTGAATATTGTAAAACTAGAATTAAAACTGCTGACTTTAGTATAGTGTAGTACACATTAGGTGTACTCTAATACTGCAAATGAGCAATGCAGAGATTATCAAGCAAAGCATGTTAGGATATTTTTGTACTATGACTTTGATTATGATTTTTTTGACTACTGTAATCTTGCTTTAATGCGTGTTGTTTTTATTTGTATCACAGGGTCTAAAATGTCCAGTCAGGAATTCTGACCTCATATGAAAGAAAGAGCTTTATGTTGCTGTGTTTATTTGTTCAGGTGGAATTAGAACCAAACTTGTCAAACTGATCTAAGTTGTGTAATTTGTGTCAATTTTCTTTTGAAGTAAAATAAATACATTATTGTCAATAATAATAATTCTTGATTGTGTTCTTGCCTTTTAAAGGGTCAGTTCACCCCCCAAAAAACAGCATGTTTTCTCACGTATCCCTAGTGGTATCTAGCAGAAAGGTTTGGTTTTTATTTGCTCAGGGTGTGATCTGAATGCCGTGTGAATAGTTTTCATAGGGATTACTTTTTTTTTAGTAGGAAGTACTTCCAGTCAGAAATGTTGACAGTGTGATCTGTGGATTATCCAGAGCAACTGGAACACTGATTGTAGAAATATGTTGCATTTTTGAAATGTAATTTTTCAGTGCTTCATTGTGTTGGGGTGTAGGCAGACATTTCAATATCTCAGTCCCTGGACAAATGAAACCAAAACTATCTGCAGGGCTAGATTCCACAAAGGGTAAGTGAGAAATTATGTTTTGTTTTGGTTTTTTTGTAATTCGAGTGAACCAACCCTCTAAAAATGTTATCCAGCATTTGTATTTTCTGTTTACTATAAGCAAAATCTAGGCTTTGTATATTTAATTCAGCAATTCTTCTAAACAGCCAGAACCTCATAGAGGTTGACCAATGAGTCTGTAATTCTTGAGAATTTGCTTATTTACTCGAAACAGTGTGGCTTTCTGAAACCCAGCTGTCTCACTCCTTTTTAACCATATATAAGCCTTGATGCAAGAGAGGTGCAACGATTCATGTCTGAACAACGGCATTTGCAGACTCTGCTTAATTTACAAACAGCAACAATGTTGACTGGTTTATGACAATATCAGTCAATGGCATCAAAGACTGTCCCATCAGCAACAGGGATTTGGAGCTCATCCCTAATGATGTGCCCAGCTGTTCTGGCCATGATCCAGACCCTGAAGCCCTGTCAGCACCAGTAGTGCTGCTCTGTGGCTCATTCAGCTGTCTGCTTTCATTTATTATCTGCAAGCAAAGATAATTTTAGGATATCTTTTGAGGGTCAATAATGCATCTTTGTTTTGTTTGCCACTATAGTTTTTCCAAAATGTATTAGTGTTAAACCAAAGTGTCTAAGTAAAAAATAAAACTGCAAGATCAGGCTAATTCATAAGCACATAAATAGAATAGTGTGTTTATAATAAGAAATAGCTAAATTGATGGTCCCATTTTTAAAAGTCTAAAAAGTTTAGAGGTTTAATTTACTTTTGATACTTTTATTTGTTTAAACACAAATTTGCACTTTAACCCTTTTCCTCTCTCAGTGAACAAATTATTTAAATTATGCTTTTTTTCAGTTATTGAAGCAGGAGCACTGAACGAACAGCAAGTGGGGGCCGTGCGTCCGTGAGTCCACATGCCTTGCATACAGTACATACGCACATGACGTTTCTGTTTTACGTGATGACGTGTGTGGTAGGCTCAGCTATGATGGCAGCCGTAGGTTGACATCGATACAATACTGAATATAAACTATTTAAAAGTTAGCGGAAAACCCCCGACACAATAACGTAGAACAAATTAACAGTTTTCAGATAGTACACACTTAAAACACACACCCGTCCGGTTGGGGAACGGTAAGTTGACGAAGCTACAGTGAGCTTTCTTTGCAGTATCAAAGTGACGCCGAGTGTGTGTGTGCTGCTAGTTACTCGTCTCTCACGTTTTGCACACACTCTTCATCTATCTGCCGAGCTAGCTGTGTGCCTGAGAAGTGTGTTGAAACTGTTCACAGCCTCCCACCTGAGAGCCTCTACTGTCCTGCTCATGTAAGCCAATGCTAAGCCTGTAGCTTGCTAGCTGCTACAGGTAACCTAGCTAGCCCAAAGTGCTGCTGAAACCTGCCTGCGACGAGCTAATGTTAACAGCAGCCAGCCAGCCAGCCAAGCACGCCCTGCATGTCTTGAATAGACAGCTGCTGTTCCCATGTCTGTTTGCCTTGATGTAACTTGTTAATTTAGCAGTTAAGGTGAAGTATCCCAGCTGAAAGGAAGCACAGACCGCCCTGAGATTTAGTTAGCTTGAGACTGACATTGAGATACCTGTGATTTGCCACAGCAGGTTGTATGCAGTTAATATTATAACGTTATATATTGTTAGCCAAATGGTTTGTCTGCATTTCATGGCTATCTGAGGATCATGTGCTCTATACCTTTGTCCTGCCACATCTTCTTATTTGGTCTGTCACATGTCAGCATATTTGGCTAGAAAGATCTATGAACCAACTTGAAGCTTCTGTCTTTTCTTTTGTTTTTGTGGCGTCTTTCTCTTTGCATTGTGAAGTGGCACTATGCCCGCAGCTACTGTGGATCACAGCCAAAGAATATGTGAGGTTTGGGCCAACAACCTGGAGGAGGAGCTGAAGAGGATCCGACATGTTATCCGAAAATACAACTACATTGCTATGGTGAGAGGTGCTCACAGAGGAGGGGTATAACCGTCTGACACACCCAGATTTCCTGTTGAGCATAACGAGTTGTCTCTCTTCTTACAGGACACAGAGTTTCCAGGTGTAGTAGCCAGACCAATCGGAGAGTTCAGGAGCAACGCTGACTATCAGTACCAGTTACTGCGCTGCAATGTGGATTTGCTCAAAATAATCCAGCTGGGCCTCACGTTTATGAACGAACAAGGGGAATATCCTCCGGGAACGTCAACATGGCAGTTCAATTTTAAGTTTAACCTCACGTAAGATGACTTTTGTGCTTCTCTCACTCTTTTCATTTGTTATGTCACATTCAAAATGCGTCGATGGCATGTGTTGGACTATTTGGCCCCGTGTATCTTCAGTTTAGATGTTGTTTCAGGACTCTTTAAACTGCAAACACTGACAGAGCACAACACCTCAGACCCAGCTTGCAAAATGTAAACTATTTTTATAATCATGACATTCAGTTACTGCTCTCTTGATTGTCTTTTGTGGCTGAAATAATAACAGTGTACGTTTGTGTCTTTGTCACCAGAGAAGACATGTATGCACAGGACTCCATCGAGCTCCTGACCACTTCAGGGATTCAGTTCAAGAAGCACGAGGACGAAGGCATCGAGACGCTGTACTTTGCGGAGCTGCTGATGACGTCAGGAGTGGTGCTCTGCGATGGGGTCAAGTGGTTGTCTTTTCACAGGTATTCTGGTTTTGTGATTAGTTGCTAGTTTTGTGTGCAGTCAAGTATGTTTGAATCGTGGCAGCTATACTGTAGACGGCTGTATTCTAGTATTCAGAAAAACTGGAAAATATACAGAAATCACAAATGTGTTTGAAAGCATATTATTTCTCAATGCATGGTATATTTTCCTCCTGTGTTTAAATGCTTACTAATGCTATTTGCTGTGGCCTTTCAGAGGGAACGTGTGTTTGGATTTTTATTCATTTATTTATTTGCCTTTTAGTGAGAGGTAAGATGTTACGCAGACCTGTGCTCGTTTTCCTACAAACATGTTAAAACAAGAAAATATCCTGTTCAAATTTGCTATTAAATTTGCTGTTCAGGTGTAATCAGCACTTGCGTTGTTATATTTTGGTCTCTACTAGTGACGAAGCAACTAATTACCAGTATTTTCTACACTCTGCTGCTTAACATCTTCATTTCATACTCAGTTTCCCACTGTGTGTCTCCATGGCAAACTAAAGATAACCAGGCTTTGGAATATAAACAAAGCGTAGGTTTGAAACACCACTGTCATCTCTTTCAGGTATTTAGAACACACCTTTACCAGCAGGCTTTTATGTCATGTTTTTATTTATATTCTTGCTATTTTTGTCGATTCTGTTTTGATCATTGTATTCCTTTAATTGATCCTATTTTTCCGTTGTAAATTGTTTCTTAATTACATGGATAATTGGTCTGTTGTGAATGACCCGTGCATCTTATTCATCTTATTTCAGATCCTAGTAGCCATTGATTGCTAGGATGCTTGTTGTAAAATCAAAAGTCCCAAGTTGCAAGATCTTTTTTGGGATATTGCAGTGTAGTTATTTGCCCCTGCATATGTAGTAGTGTAGTCTACACTTGACGTAAGGGCAAGCAGGAACAGGCATAAGAAAAAGTCAGCCCGTCTTTAATTATCTTTGTGTCGTGGCAGATTGGAAGTGACAAAATCTCTTGAAGCCTCTGGCGATGTGTTCCTTAAAAACATTGTTAAAAAGTGTGCATGTGTTTGCGTGTGTGTTTTGCAGTGGCTATGACTTTGGTTACCTGATCAAGATTCTGTCCAACGCTAACCTGCCTGAGGAGGAGGTGGACTTCTTTGAGATTCTTCGCTTGTACTTTCCAGTCATTTATGATGTTAAGTACCTCATGAAGAGCTGTAAAAACCTGAAGGTACTTAAACAAATATGTCAGCAGGTAGCACAGAGTATCTCCTGTGTTATTAATTGAAAGCTTCACACCTTGATTTCTGTTGTGAGGGTGGCCCTCTGGTTTTACTTTGACTCGTGGATCCTGAGTGACTGACGGTGTTTTGTTTTCAGGGCGGGCTGCAGGAAGTAGCTGAGCAACTGGAGCTGGAGAGGATCGGACCGCAGCATCAGGCCGGCTCTGACTCTTTACTCACAGGCATGGCTTTCTTCAAGATGAGAGAGGTAGGCCCCTCAAGTCACAGAGAGGAGTTATGAGGAAAGGGCCAGCCCATAGTATTACTGCAGCCCCTTTCAGACTTGCACCCCTTTACGCTAATCTGATGGCAATTCAACATCCTGTTGGTCTCATGCCTGGCCACGTCTACGTAACATTCATGACGGCAGTCTTACTAGGTCGGGTCTCATAACATTTCCGTATAGTTTTTTTTCGTAATGCGGCACAAGTCTAAATTGAATGCCGTCAGATTAACGTAAAGGCTGCAGTATGAGGTAAAACGTGCAGAGAGGAGAGAAAGATCATTCTAATTAATTTATCAAAATCATTATCTCTTCTCAAAATCAGTTATATCTATGTATGTATGTATATATATGTATATGTGTGTGTATATTTATATATATGTGTGT
>LKNJ01003112.1:100710-140891 GCA_002120245.1 Maccullochella peelii | reverse complement strand
TATATATGTATGTATATATGTATGTATATATATGTATGTATGTATATATATGTATGTATATATGTATGTATATGTATTTATGTATATATATATGTATGTGTATATATATATGTATGTATATATATGTATGTGTATATATATGTATGTATGTATATATATGTATGTATATATATATGTATGTTTATTTATGTATGTACATAGTAGTTTAATGTTTATGTTTACCTTGTTGAGCTTGTTGTCCTTGTTTTAGCTGTATGTATGTCTATTTATGTGTGTGCACATTGAAAGCAATGTAAAACCGGAGTCAAATTCCTTGTATGTGTACACATACCTGGCCAATAAAGCTGATTATCATGAACAATTGCTAAGCAAATGTTAAAGAGGAAATACACACAATACAAGCTAATGCCAAACAGACTAATCTGAGAAACACTTAGTAACCCTGCTCTATTTCCCTCGATGACCCGAACCGAACGCTCACCGTCGTTTTTTGCTACCTGGGTATCACTAAAAATTGAAGTCATATGGCTTTGTCAGTTCATGTCCATTGTAGGAACCTATATGTAAACATGTCAAGTTTCCCACGACTGTGAAGGCAGCACCACTTTCTCCAGCCCTCGCCGACGTGTGCCACTCCTGACCGCTGCACTTCATTGGAACTCGGTTTGGCCGATACAGTGTAACTAGAAGTAAGTTGTGGTTGTGGTACGTGTTTCTTAAAGGAGGACTGATGGCAGTAGCTGTTATCACTGTGACTCATTCCAAAAGAAAGCCACCGAGACAGTCATAACTAAATGTTGCTACCGTTGGCTAAAGCTAAGCTAGAAGGTGCTAGCGTCAATATGCCGGGTGGTGTGTATTCGGCTGTTGCTAACAACAGACATGTTTCCTGTGGTACAGTGGCACAACGAAAACGTGCTGAGGGCAAATAACGGGGTGAGAAACTCCCCGACAGTGTCTTCCTGGGTTTTCAATCTATCAGTAGGAGATAATGTCATTGTTATTGCCAACGCTACCTAAAATGCTGGGTTAATGTGTGGTACACTGGCGCCATCTAACATTTCTTCTGTTGCATTTTTGCAGGATTTTACGGTGGCCCTGAAGGTCAAAACACAACAACAGTTCAGATTACGGAAAGGGAGGGACAGCTCTTCTTGTTTGTGATTGGTCTGAACCCAAGTCAATTCAGTTTATTAAATGCGGTGCTAGACTGGATCAACCGGAGAAACTGTTTGAGAACGTATTCACTCAAAATCGGCAGAAACAGCTGTTTACGGTTTGCATCTCTCTCTCTCTGTCTCAATTCAATTCAGTTTGCTTTATTGGCATGAATGTAACAGTGACAATGTTGCCGAAGCGTCATGGTAATAATGACATTAAAACAATAAGAATAATAAAATTAAAATAAAAAGGTTTCATAAAAAACAAGAAAGTAGCAAAAACCTTACATAAAGTATGTGACACTGTGGAAGTGTGTGTTGAAGTTTGTTGTGTGTGTTGGTGTGTGTGTAACAAAGACAGTATTGCTAAAGCATCTGGTAATATTAAGATTAAAAATGACCCAAAAAAATGCTATTCATAAAATCAAGAAAATAGCAGAAAACTTATATACACATATGTTTAGTGTGTGTGTGTGTGTGTGATACATCAAGATATTGATTTGTCATATTCAGTGATGTTTTATTATGTGTCCCTCAGTTTGTGAGATGCAGGCACATATTCTCTCTCTCTGACTGTCCCTTCTCTTCCCTGTTGTTTCCCTTCTGTCTGAGGATTGCTACAATGGGGGGAAATGGAATTAGGGCCGAAAGTTCTATTTACTACTGCGCCGGTCTGCAACTTCCAGCTTACGTGATGGTGTGTCGTTTCCATAGCAATGACTGTCTGTACTTCCGTTCTAACTACCGGCTTTTCAGGCTTTTTTTGTAGCTGGACATAATTTGTAGTGTCTTAAAATATGAATAACGATAGTGATAGTGAGTTATTTGCTACAGTTGCATTTCTAGTATTTGTAAACGGCGAAAACATAAAAAACTTTGCTACGAGCTGATTTGCTGTTGAAACAGGGATGTGCCTTACTTTCTAAAACCAGCCACTGGCGACTTGACAAGCTGAGTCACAGGTAACGACATCAGCCGGCTTGAGTCGAGCTGAGGCGGGCCAGATCTGTTACCGTTTTCTGTAATGTTGTGTTTTGACCTTCAGGGCCACCGTAGGATATGCAGGATACCGTTATAAATGATTAATCAATTATTAACATTTTTGATGATAAAATGTGTGATTTGACTAATCAATTGATCGACCATGAAACCATATAGAATTTGTCTCACCCTTAGCATAACTGACTAGAAAGGTAGAAAATGTGCAACCACAGAGTTATGTTCTAAAATTGACAGTGTTTTTGCATTTGATCACTAAGAATTATGTCATGTTTATTTGTTCAAACTGACCTTATGCATCAACCAACATTTGTTAGCCTAATTCCTAACCTCTTTGCATCAAGCTGGCACACCTGATCTTCAGTTGATTGTTATTAAAAAGTATGAAAGTATTATTTTTCTAGAAATTTTGAAAAGAGAAATAATATATAGGTCAGATCTAGTCACTGCACTTAGATCTGTGGTGACTTTTGTAGCAATTGGTGTCCTTAAAAGAGGGGTGCAGTGGGAAATGTCAGTTACTTGAACCTTACAGCGACTGCAAATAGATGTACATGTAGCAACATACAACTGAGCCAACTGAACAGCCAGTGTGACAGAAGCAAACACGCATGAAGAACACGACCAGTTATCACAGGATAGCATGATAAGGAACAACTATTTTCATTGTATTTTTCATCTCTGTCTTTTCGTGCAGCATGAGCATAGGACGGCAAGTCCTGAATTTCTCCAAGTTTGCACATCATTCAGCCAACATAAACTGCAGAAGAAGGTTTTGCACTTCACAGGTGAGTCCACTTTAAAAATCTTTGAATTGAGCCACTCTGCGTAATATATGGGTGGTGATTAACTAGGTGGAGAGGTGGGATGCACGTGAGTTAAACTGCTCTCTTTAAAAGCTTGGTGTATTAACACCAGTGCAGTGAAGGCATAGTGTTGGAGAATTCCTGGATAACATATTCAAACTCTGCATTGATGCAGCCAGTTACAAAACCACTGACCAAATCCTGGTAAGTTAATGTACAGTACCATCCATGAGTGGTTGATGATTATTTTACTTCTACCACACAGCTTGTTGGACAGGCAAGTAAGTAGTTGGTATTTTAAAAGGTTAAAATGTAAACTGAGACTTAACAAGCTAATTTAGGTGTAATGTATCTTGGGCTTTGTGTTGCAGCACATAATGACGTCACGGCATACACATTCAAAAAGAATTGAGGGACTGGACAAGAATGTCTGGTAAGTGAAAGAAGAGAACATTCGTTTCTTTGTATGGCACAGCAGGAGAGGTGTTTTGTTTACAGACCTCATATCAGGTTCCCATTTTTACACCATTCTGTTATTCCATGAAAGCCAGTCAGATTTCTGATATTAGACAAGAGCAAAGTAAGTGGCAGGTAGGGTGTCAAGTACAGTAGCTCTATATTCTTTATGCTATTTAATGTCAACAATGTCAATCACACAATTTATAAGAAGTGGGACAACTGTATACGAAATTCTTGATGTATTTGTATAACCGTTCTATAGTTTACACAATGTCTTTTCCATTATTATGTATTCATGTATACAACATGTAAGGAAAACACATATTGTTGGCTGTCAGAGTTGATATCAAAACATAGTAATAGGTTTGGGCGAGAGACTTGAGACCATATTCTGTGGTTGTTTTACTAAAAATGTGCCCTTTGGTCAGGACCATTTTATGCTCTCTAGTCTGTCTAGCAATGATTTATTTCATTGTCAATTCAGGACAGCATTCACTTCAGTGGCAGCGGACCCATCCATTGTTAACCTGGGCCAAGGCTATCCAGACATCCCTCCACCTTCTTACATCAAGGAGGCACTGGCGGAGGCTGTATCAGTGGACAGGATGAACCAGTACACCAGAGGTTTTGTAAGACTGATTACCTGTAATACCACTCACTAATGGTCCACTACTACAAAAAGCAAATTGTTTTTTAAAAGAGACTGTTTTCCTGAGGGACTAGAGATGGAGTATGATACATTCTATTTTACCTTTAAAGGCCCCTTGATATTGGGCGTTAGCAAGTGTAAGGTGAGGTGCCCTATAAACCAACTACAATTCAACTATTACTTGTTATGGCAAGCCATAGACTGTACAGTATATGGACATCATGACAGCTCCCCAAAAGTGAAGCCAAAACATCTGGAGCCCCCTGGTGGCTGGCCGCAGTATAGGTTATAAACCCCGCTCCCTGGGCCAAACTGAAAAATCAAAGTACACGTCAAATAAAATGTTATCAAAGATGGTTTTTGTCATTTTAGGTAGTTCTTATCACACTGATGTCTGTTCAAGTGTTTGTTTTTCTGTTATGTTTGGTTTTAATTAGTTATTTGATGCTATAAAAAGGGGGTGTGACATCATGATAGACAACTTGTGGTGTGCTCGCGAATGGTTTGTGCGGGTGTATGGGCAGGACCTCAATACTATACTAGCAGTATGTACTGATTTGACCAAAATGTAGCATGTAGTATGCAGTAAGCAAACAAAAGCAAAATCTGCAGTGTGCCAAAAATACCCGGATGTCATACTGATTCTGAAAAAATCTCCAGTATGCATTGGACAGCCTACCTCGCCTACTGTGCCCCACAAAGTGCTGGCGGTGGTTTGCCGTTAACGTTACGTACACTTTTACTTATTTCACCTTAGCAGTCCCACAAAATCTGTTTCTGAACAAATTTGAGAGGAGAAATAAGCAATACAGTAGCTGAATCTTTACTCATATTAGATCTACAAGGCCTAATTTAAAAGTTTGTTCTGACTTTCGTAAGAACTACTGATCCGACTGCTAGCCTATTAGCTTACTACTATGATTTCCCATTGAAGTTAGCGAGTTGGCTAACATTAGCTTGCAGTTTACTGCATACAGCCTGTGGTAGCTCATTAGCCGCTAGCATCTAGCTTTTCCAACAAATGCTGTTCTAATAAACCGAGGAGGGAGGTCTGAGGTGCTGCAGTTGGATCCTTTTGTTGCCATTAGCCGAGCTATTGTTTACTTCTGCTTTCCAAAACTGGAAACCGGCTAAGCCTGGCCTAGCGTACTGCAAAATTAATCAATTTAACAATTTAACATACTACTATGAAAAGCAGTTTGCAGTATGTAGTACAGTATGTACTACATACCGCGTTCGTCAGTAGTATGTAGTAGCCGGTTTCAAATACAGTGGCAGGAAGTGGAGACGCGTCATCCATCTTTATATACAGTCAATGTCACGAGCAGTAGGCTGTAATTCAGAATAAATGGCGTTACGTACAGCATCTGTTACCAGTCAGTGTTGGACATTATTCAATCAAATTTCTCAATCGGATTTAAAAATATTCGATTATTTGGTAGTTGGCTGATAACTCGGCCTAATTTTGCAGGGCAGAAAATACTGTTGTTGGTCATTGCCATCTTGTATCTAACAATAACTACCAGCCCAAACTCTCCATCCAAGTGTTTGATATTGGAGCAAACATATCAAATTTACATTATAATATAGTATCACTGAACTATTTTCTACTGACCGAAATCCACCTGTTACTGTGTGTCACTTTTATAACTATGTCTTCTGTTTGTTTGCAAGGGTCATCCATCTTTGGTGAAGGCCCTCTCTCAGGTTTATGGGAAGGTCTGCGGGCGCCAGATTGACCCCTTCAAAGAAATCCTGGTCACAGTAGGAGGGTATGGTTCCTTATTCAGCACCATGCAAGCACTGGTGGAAGAGGGAGATGAGGTAAAGACATGTCTCTCTCTCACTGGGTCATACAGAGGTGTTTATAATTATAGACATTCATGTATACAATCATAAACATGCTCCCAGTATTTGCAGTATATCTATTGTGTAATGTGTCTTTCTCCAGGTCATCATAATAGAACCTTTCTTCGATTGCTATGTACCGATGGTGCGAATGGCAGGGGCCAAGCCTGTGTTGTTACGCCTTGTAAGTCTAACCTAACCGCAACTGATGTGTGTGAGACATGTTCCATATATACAGCATTTACTTTACCTACTGCATGTCTTGACGATGTTAGTAGATTTTAGGAGCCATGACACAAAATGTCTTCTGCAATATTTTAGAAGTGTGGAAAGGAGACAAACACAAGCGCAGACTGGTTTCTTGACCCAGATGAGCTTTCCAGTAAATTCAACTCCAAGACAAAGGCCATCATCATCAATACCCCCAACAATCCTATTGGGAAGATAAGTATACATTACTGTCATCACTCATTATGTCTGAGACATGTAAACACTTGCTGACTTGACATGACAGAAGAAACAAGTGCTTTCAGTAGTTCCTGTCCTCCTTCTGCAGGTTTTCACCAGAGACGAGCTGCAGATGATTGCTGACCTCTGTATTAAACATGACACTCTGTGCTTCAGTGATGAGGTATACGAGTGGCTCGTCTACAGGGGTCACCAACATATCAAAATTGGTACGTTTTCGGCTCAACATACTTGTTTGACAACAAAGAGCCAATCAGTCATCCATCTCCTACATAATACAAGCTCCTCCATTCTTTACACACAGCTACAGGAAAGGAAACCTCTTAAACACACAGTAACACTTGCTGTAGGGACCAGTCACACCAGAAAGTCACACTGCAAAACACATTCACGTGTCCTCGCAAAATTGGCGGTACTGGAAGCCCGGTGAAGAAGTACTGTAACTACTTGCAGGGCTAGTTTGCGAGTTACTGTTGCTGGCTAGCTAACTGGTCACATGCTAGCTAGCCGTTAACAAAATCCCACCAAGGTAGTGGGTGGCTTGTTGACTGCGAGCAAGCAAACCACTTAGCTCAGTCGCCAACTGGACAATAAATTAACAGTTTATTCAAGAGAAGTATTTGTACTGTCGACTGCTGTCTCATGATTGACTGCAAATAGTGATAGCTTCTTCCAGTTATGGATTCAGCACATGCATTAACGTTACTTCTGTGAGCTACTTCTTTGATCCTATGTGAATTTTCGCTTTGCGTTACTCGTGAAAATACGGCCGCTGGAGTGGTTTTTTTTGGAGAATTTTGTAACCCATGAATATTTGCCCTTATCAGCCAATGGGAGTACTCCTTCCGGAAAGCGCTAACGCTAGTGCTAACTTGGTTTGTAGTAAAGTACAACCGATAGCTGGAATCAAGTCACCGATACATATTTTCACAACTTACCATGTAGTCCTTACTCTGTCCAGTAAAGAATCGTAGAGCTCCGGGTGCCCACAGACGGCGACAATAAGTTTGTCCTCCATTTCTGATTCTCGGTGACGTCAGGAGAATTTCAACGCTCATAGGCTTTCGCAACACAGCGTCACACAAATTTTTCGCTCAAGTTGAAACATTTGAACTCGCATGGACACGTATCTGCGTCGGTAGGCGCGAATTTGCATCTATTCGCATCTTTGTGTTGACTTTGTTTGTAAATGGACCACATGAAACTTTACTTTGTACACACCAGCACAGTTCTACAGAAAACATCTCTCTTGGCATGAAATTATGTTCTTAATATTGACAACTTAAAAAATGTTACTGGCCTTAAAATATAAAATATCGCTCCTAACCTTTTTCTCAAGTAAATTTAAATTTCCTGAGGTGTTGATTCTCTCTTTATAGCCACTCTGCCTGGGATGTGGGATAGAACAGTCACCATCGGCAGTGCAGGGAAAACATTTAGTGTTACTGGATGGAAAGTAAGAAATTGGTGAATTTAGAACACAATTTCTAATATACAACACTCAGTTCTTGCACATCATGTAGTTGATATTTGTGTCTCCTAGCTTGGTTGGTCTGTAGGACCTGAGCACTTGATGAAGCATCTTCAGACTGTCATGCAGAATACTCTGTACACTTGCCCAACACCTTTACAGGCAAGTTTGCACAAGTCCCACACGTTCTTTGAAAGCCATAAAAGAAAGCAAAGGATGATTTAATTCTGTTTTTAGACTGAAACTTCTAGCTGTCTGTTTCTCTTCAGGAGGCTGTAGCACAAGGTTTGCTCCGGAACTTTGAGCTGATGGGTCAGCCAGAGTGCTACTTCTCCTCACTGGCAGAAGAACTTGAGGGCAAGAGGGACCGCATGGCTGCCATCCTGCAAGAGGCGGGTATGACTCCTGTCATCCCGGAGGGAGGCTACTTCATGCTTGTGGACGTCACATCTCTCAGTGAGTTACTGAACATTTAGGGCATTCTCACACCTAACCTGTTTGGTTCAGTTAAAACGAACCCTGGTGCGTTTGCCTGCTTAGTGCGGTTCGTTTGGGCAGGTGTGAACACAGTAGTCACACTCGGGTGCGGACCAAAACAACCGTTCTTTTGTGGTGGGAATGTGATCCAACCTCGATCCGACCCAACTACCAGGTGTACTCCGCAAGCTTGGGCTAAACGGCTCCTGTAGCCAGCTGTGCTTTGCATTCTGGGATGTGGCAGAGCACACAAACTGTTTCTAGTAGCAGTAAGCTGGAGGATGAACCAGCAATGTTCCTCTCATAGAAATATTCACTAGTTCACAACACAGGACCTTCTGCCTGTATTTACTTTCTTCTTCTTCTTTGGTTTTACTGGCGGACTACAAACCAACGTCAATGGTGCATGTTGCCACCTACTGTACCGGAGTGTGTAACATCATGGCTGTATTTACGTTCTTGCTCCCGCCACAGACACATCTGACCAGTAAGCGAAGTGAACGTTCTCACGTGGTTTGTAATGATGCATTTTAGTTCACCTGGATTTTTCCTCTATGTGAAAAGAGACCGAACCAAGGGGAAAACGCTCCAAGTCACAAACTCATCAACTGATTTGGACCAGAGAAAACCAACTACAGGTGTGAAAACGCCCTTAAACTGACATCACTAGCACGTATACACTGGTGTTGCTTGAAAGTAGCGCGAACAAATACAACTTGGTAGCTCATTCTAACAGAAATTTGACAGTTGATTTTAGAATCTCAGTATAAGGAAAGCTTGAACTCGCAGAGGGTAGAAATATCTTCTCAAAGTTGCCATTGTGATGGGAAAATTACCAGATATGTAAAACACAGACCAGTTTATGCAAAAGAAGTCACTCTGCAGAGAGGAGGTGAACATTTTGATGCAAACTTGAAACTTAATAAATCCTTGTATTTTACCAACTTGGAACGGGGTCAGCAATGGGACTGCCTGTTGGACCCCAACCCTACTGCTGAATATTCATCTCTGCTCTATGTTCATTGTAGATCAGGACCTGTCCCATATGGTCGATGACGAAGCCTATGACTACAAGTTTGTGAAGTGGATGATTAAAGAAAAGGTAAATTCATTCATTTGATTTTGCTCCCTACAATATACAGCTCTTCTTAATTCCAACGTAGTTGCACTCACATTGCAGCCACTACTTTTTATATTTTTATTGCTGTTTTTAATAATAATAATAATATTATATATAGAAACTGGCAGCCATTCCAGTCACAGCATTTGTTGGAGAGGAGTCCAAGAAGCACTTTGAGAAATATATTCGCCTTTGCTTCATTAAGGTAAATACATAAACTGTCTGATTGTTACAAACCAAAAACACAGCGCATTCAGAATCATCTAGTAAAGATTAATGTTGGCTGAGGTGCACTTTTCTCTTCTCTCTGGTGGAAAAACACAATATTTTCATAACCTTCAATTCTCTCTCTTCACAGGAAGACAGTACTCTTGATGCAGCAGGGAACATCTTGAAAAACTGGAGTAAGATTTAATGAATGTATTGATTCAGCTTGTCGTTTTCCAAATTATGCTGTTTTTTTGGTACTCAACCCCCATTTCTAATTTTTCAGTGCAACCTAATGTATTTGTACTGTTACATTGATGCCAGTGCCATAATAAAGAAATGCAAGCACCAAAAGCAAGAAATGCTCCATATGATTTAAATTCGGCACTCTATGCTGGAACTTTATGAGCTTCCCTTACCAGTAAAATCACCTTGTCACAGTAATTATAGTGCCTTTTGTAGGCTTATACCATAGAATACATCAATCAGCCATAACATTATGACCACTGACGGGTGAAGTGAAGAACATTGATTATCTCGTTACAATGGCACCTGTCAGTGGGGGGGATATATTAGGCAGCAAGTGAACATTTTATCCTCGAAGTTGATGTGAAGCAGGAAAAATGGGCAAGCGTAAGGATGTGAGCGACTTTGACAAGGGCCAAATTGTGATGGCTAGACGACTGGGTCAGAGCATCTCCAAAACTGCAGCTTTTGTGGGGTGTTCCCGGTCATGGGCGGCCAAGGCTTATTGATGCGCGTGGGGAGCGAAGGCTGGCCCGTGTGGTCTGATCCAACTGAAGAGCTACTGTAGCTCAGGTTGCTGAAAAAGTTAATGCTGGTTCTGATAGAAAGGTGTCACAACACACAGTGCATCGTAGTTTGTTGCATAGCCGCAGACCGGTCAGGGTGCCCATGCTGACCCCTGTCCACCGCCGAAAGTGCCTACAATGGGCACGCGAGCATCAGAACTGGACCACGGAGTAATGGAAGAAGGTGGCCTGGTCTGATGAGTCATGTTTTCTTTAACATCATGTGGATGGCTGGGTGCGTGTGCGTCACTTACCTGGGGAAGACATGGCACCAGGATGCACTATGGGAAGAAGGCAAGCCGGCGGGGACAGTGTGATGCTTTGGGCAATATTCGGCTGGGAAACCTTGGGTCCTGCCATTCTTGTGGATGTTACTTTGACACATAGCACCTACCTAAACCTTATTTTCAGCTCAGTATAGCAAAGTGGTACAGCTGGACAATATGGCTAAATAATATTTTGATATGTTTTGATGAACATATGATAGATAAATCCCTCAGACTCTTGCTTGGATTTGGGTGTTGTGTCTTGTGCTTAGGGGGTTGTTCTTGAGTGTTTTCATATGTGTTGTACTTCCATTGTGGGTTGTATTCTGTAGCATTATGTATGAGAGGTTTATGTTTATGGACGATGTTCATGCTTATATGTAGCCTATGTTTAGATTATTATAGTATTGTGCTGTTACATGATGGTGGGCTAACATGCGGGATGGATTATGTAAATGATTAGACACGAAAATAAAATATTCATTCATTCATTCATTCATTACTAAGCAATGATAAAATAGCTTTAAGAAAGGGTTTTCCTATTCAATGATTTCGATTGATAAACATTTTAAAGTTTGTAATTGACTGTTATTAAACATTTAATATATATAAAAAAAAATGAAAGAATCTTAAATTAAGTATATCAGTCCATTTAAAAAAATGCTGTTATGAGGTCCTGCGACTTGAGTGAGCGCGTGACTTCAAATTGCAATTTGTGATTCCACTAGGGGGCCCTGTCTCCCGCCGCCACACCTAGCTTCAAATTAAGTTTTCGCAGACAGAAGCAAGCAACTGTATTAATTCACACAAGTACCCACAATGTGGTATAGTGTCTCCTTCAAAAAACTTGAGAGGCGGTTGCATAGCAATAATTTAACTTCCACAAACTGTTCAAAAGGTCTTGCGGGGGTCCCTACAGTATGTGCACTAACCGGCTAAATCAGGTAAGCTAATTGAAAGCTGTGTTTCAATAACTAAAGTTATTTGTTTTCTACTTGACCCATATATGGGCATATTTTTTTCATGATGTGACCTCAACTATGACCTCAACACTGTTGACATACAGCATATCAGTAGTATGAAAACACATTAGACAGTACTATAATAGTGCTGAACAATGGGAAACTATAAACTAATTTTCACTAATGGTGGTACTCAAATTTCAGACAAATTTAAACCATCTTGGTCTGGATGAGAAGCTGCAGCCTACATTTGATGTGTTGTTGAGAGCTTTATAATGGGTTTGAGTTTGTTAGCATTCATGCTCACAGTTAACTGAATAGAAGCAGAATTTACATTAATACAAAAATGGAAATATCTGTACATGATTGTACATCATAAAAATATGAAACTATACATATATCTATATACAAATGCAACCATACACTTAAATACAACCATGCATACATTTTAAAATACCATTTAAAGCAACATTTTACAAACACACTAAACGAAAACAAACAAACCCCAAAGACTTAAGTTACCATCTTTGATCCATTCAGTTCTGTACTGTAAGGTAATGCTTTAAGGGTGCCTGGGCAAAGATTAACCATGTGCTTTAATTAAACGGAATTGTGCATGGAGGATACAAACTTTAGCATAAAGCATTTCCAGGAACTGGTGAGACTCTGCAACACCCACACACAGGTGTTTTCACTTATTCTACTTGATTAGACCTCTGCTCAGGTTGAAGTTGGGCAGTGCTATAATGGGAGTAGTATGGTGGCCCTGACGCTCACCAGAGTGTGCAACTTAGGAAAACACATGCAAATAGACAAAATGCAAGCAAATTAAGGAAACAACCTCACTAATTTGACAGTGCACAGAATTTAGAAAAAAATACACAACTAAATACAGAAAATAAGTATTCATGTTTTGAATTTCTTTAGTTTGAGATAGGCCCAGCAATCATGTCTGGGCAGGCGATTTATATACAGTGGCAAACTGATGATGATAGCATGTCTTACATGAGAATTCTAGCCCATCTAAATTTGAATGTAAAATCATTGAGTAATATGGATGTTAAACATGAAAGCTGTCATGATCATCACAGATGGCCTATACAGTGTTTTAATAAGCTGGGTTTGTGAGAACAAACTCAGTAGACTGGTCTGATAACATTTAATTAAATTGTGTTTCTGTGACTTCCTGTCGAGACTGTGAAGGCTGTTGGAAACTTTCCGTCTTGACTGGCTTTCTGTCACTGCCCAGTGCTGCTGCCACCTGCTCTCATCCACTTTTCCAGGCGAGGCGCAGTTCATCTCGACCGAACCTACTGTGATGGCTTAGAGCGGAGCCATCATTAATGTTATTAGTATCATGCACAATACCAGGGGACCGGAACTGACTCACATGAATGAAAATCAGCCATCATTAAAGTAGTTCATTACACCTGTGCATTTAAGCCCCGCCCAGACCGGGGAGATAAACAACTCATCGCTCTCCATTGACTTTTCCTTGTCTCTTCGGCCTGCTAGCAAACAACAGAAACATGCCTAAAAGCTGCTGTGTGGTGGGATGCACCACCAACAGGGTAAAGAACCCAGAACTAAGTTTTTAGAAGCTGCCGAACCCAAAAACTGATGTTGAGTAGAGACAGACGTGAGGCGTCAGCAGGAAGAATGGGAACACTGTGGGATGTGTGCAGCAAGCATTTTGTCACCAGTCAGTCAAATATCAGTTTTAGGCTAACTATTGCTGTAAGTTAAGCTAAAGCATTTTGACAGTATGAAACTTGGCTAAATCAGAAAGCTATGCAGTATTATGTTTGCAAGTGTTTTAGCTAACTATAGTAACTTAGCCTGAGAAGGGACACTGAGACGGACATTCAGTTTGTCCTCTCTGGTAGACACAGAGCGCTAAAATAATTCTTTGACATGCTGAAATCTAATGTTTTTAGCTAGCTGCAGGCATTTTGTTACAGTTTCAGCCTTTGGTTGCATATTGTGACGCCGATTGTTTTCCCCTCCGGTTTCAGATTATGACACGTTGCGCTTTCTCTGACTGCTGTGAAAAAGGTCACCAATGTCCATATTGTGACAGCCCAAGGGCTTCTGCCAGGGTGTTGTGGTGTTGCCATGATTGTATCTTTCAGTGTTGCTGGCCCTGGTCGGAGGAGTTCAGGCAATTACAGAATTGGAGGCAGCTGGCCACTGACTCCAACTTGTATAAGACCGCCCTTCCAGCTTGCGAGTGTGTGGATGGGCCTTTGGTTCCCTGCACCATGCTGTGTTGGAGTTTTGTCTTTGTGTTTACTTGGTTGGTATTAATTTAAGTTGACCTGGCAGTATGTTTGTCAGCCAGGGTTCTCTGTTAAAGTTATGTTAGACTTGTTTAGATTAAATAAAAGCTTTTTTTGATAGTAACTTCTCGTGTATGCTTCCTTATTTGCTGTGGTCTCAGTCCTGGGCCATAACAATATAGAACTTTTTAAAGTGGTAAAATAAAGTATATTCAAAACAGACAGTAAGCATACTAAACATGCTAAATTGTTGAGTGTGCTGATGATAGTCAGCTTTTTCCCACAATGCATTGCAGGAAGGAAATTTAGGAGCTATGCTGCCTTCAAATGGAACTTGTGAGCTCGTAGTCACGATACGGGAAGTCGTGTACACGATATGCTTGGCGTTCACGTGGTAAGTCGTGAGAACACCGCTGCTAGGCAACGGCAACATGGATGCCAAAAGACTGCTTGTTGTTCTCTTGACGTTCTTCACTTCTTTCTGTGGGGGTGTATCAAGGATGTGCCGGCCCTTTAAATCTCTCCTCACCTCTGACTTGCCAGCGTACTGCTGTTGCTTGTACGAGGGCCATTGACAAGCTCGGTCACCTTAACAAACATGACTGGAGAAATTGAAATGGTGGGGGGAAAAAAAGATGTAGCTATGTTTTTTTGTTTGTTTTTTTTGGGTTTTTTTTCCCATGGTGCCACCAGAATGCAGCCCTGGCCAGGGGGGGCCAGTTGCAGTCACTTATTCAGGCATGCACTCTGTTTGTAGCACAGCTGTACTCACTGCACTGGACTAGTTAGGCTGGTTTTCTTGGCAGGAAGGAATCTCTCTGTCAATTCAGAAGGGCTGATTGTTAATTAAATATTTATTGATTCTCAGTAGAATCAATTTGTGGTAATATATCGTTTCATTGTTTTACAAATTTC
The DNA here is from genome assembly GCA_002120245.1 of Maccullochella peelii. NCBI lineage: Eukaryota > Metazoa > Chordata > Actinopteri > Centrarchiformes > Percichthyidae > Maccullochella > Maccullochella peelii. The sequence continues at coordinate 125,993 of LKNJ01003112.1, read as the reverse complement.
TATTGCCCAAATTCACAATTTCATGCAAATTGTAATAAAAAAACAACCTAAATTGATTTACTGAAATTTTTGTTTCCCTAAGCACTGGCTGTGTTTCTGTTCGGAAGTGAAATCCATTTTTTGGGGATGGGCTGGTATTCTAACAATGTTAATGACTGAATGAGAAAACGTAATGTTAATCAGCGCAGGCCCTTCCATCCCTTGGTTTTGTATACTTTAATCACGCTAATTTACCAGTCCTGACATGTGTGTCACGCGCTCTGCAATGCACATGTCCTTGTTCTCTCTACTTTTGTCAGTGGGGACAATTTAAAAAAAAAAAAAAAAAGACATTAAAGTGACATTAACGTTCTGCATATGCATTGTGCTTATGGCTGCCATTTACANCTGACATGTGTGTCACGCGCTCTGCAATGCACATGTCCTTGTTCTCTCTACTTTTGTCAGTGGGGACAATTTAAAAAAAAAAAAAAAAGACATTAAAGTGACATTAACGTTCTGCATATGCATTGTGCTTATGGCTGCCATTTACACACTACTCTGTTTCTAAATATCTGATAAAATGTACTTGTAGTGCAACACAGCCAGTCACTGCATGTCTTTGTATGGCATCTAAGCATTGGCTTGCACAGGGGGAAAATACAGCGCTAGGTGTTTTTCACTGAAGACATTGTGACATGTCACAGTAGCAAAAGTACAGGTGTAAATAATAAAATGCCTGAATTCCATTTACCTGCCTTGGTTGCTATTGTGCGTGCTTTCACTGTCACACTGTCATGGCTTACTGAGACACTTGAATAGAACAGAGCCAATGTTAATAGTAACACTTGTGCTTTTCCTGCTATGACAAGTCAGAATATCTGTAGTGAAAAAGGCTTACAATAAGAAGTTGATTCATACAGTCAAATTTCCAGATATTATCCAATCAAAAGGCTATTTTCTCTGATTGATCTAGAGAAGTAAAGGGAGGGAGTAAGAGAGAAATATCGGAATCAGGCTGTGAAGAAGCCCCAGTATACATGTAGCATGTAGTGTGAATCCACACCAACTTCATTATTAGGTATATTGTGTATCAGTTAAAGAAAGATAATCTCCGTGCCTTTCATGAGCCAGTTATTTTTTTTAAAAGCACAATAAATATTTTAGTAATTTAGGTCAAATTGCAACTTGATCTAGCTGCTAATCATTTTTATGAGAATTATAATTATGAGAAATAATTCTGCAACTTTGCTTTTTTAAAAATGACTCCAAGAAATACTCTGTGTATACAGCAGTCGTCAGTACAGGTGTGTCAACAAACTACATTGGCAGAGAGGTTGCAGGGCATTTGTGGAGAATAATATTTAGTTTGCTGTCTAATTGACCTTTTTCCCAGCAGACAGTTTGACTTGTCAAAGCCAGAAACACAGGCGTAATTAATAACATTAATGATGGCTCCACTCTATATAAGCAACCCAGTAAGTGGGCCAGCATGCACAATTACCAGAGGCCTGGAACTGGCTCACCTGAATGGAATGCAGCCATCATTAAAGTAATTAATTACACCTGTGCTCAATACGCCTACCTTAAAGCAGGTATATTAACGTGTGTAACATTTGAACATTCTTTGTCATCAGATCCACACTGCACCTTGAATAATGATGTGAGTGAGTTCATCCTATGGACCACTTGAGGGAGACAAAGTACATCAGACTGTAATAAAACTTGACAATGCACATTTAATGTTGTATTTAGTATTTGCCTTCCCAATTTTAACAGTGATGCAAAAGTAAAAACAACTCATTTTGTGTCTAACGTTTATTTCTTTTAATATGTTAGCAGTAATATAGCACGTGCTGCCTCAGTAGGATGGAAATATGGAAGCAATCAGTGGAAAACATACTGTGCCACAGAAAATACAAAAAGTTTAAAATGATGAAAAAACTCAGCAGGGGTTTTGTTGTTAATTTATAGATTCTAATGTGAGCCGCCTTGTAAAAGGTCCAACTGAATCTAAAATGCTGTACGTATGTGAGTGTTGTGACAGGCTGTAATGGCTGAGAGCAGGTATCTGTCAGGGTCTCAGTGGTAACAAGATGTTGGAAAATGTGCCATTTAATGGGCTGTTCCTGCTTATGAGTTAATTAAATACTAATTAAAGACCACACATGTACATGTCAACTGTATATTTAGACCATATCCAAAGCACAAGCATACAGTGTATCATAGGGATAGGCTGGTGAGTTAACACATGCCATGATGCTATGTCATGGCTAAGCCACATACATTTGATTAATCAAATACTGCATAATTCATTGTCATAATGTTTATTCATAATATGGAGTATATTTTTTATTTCATCCACATAAGCAAAATCTGCAAATTATACTAAAACTCAGTAACAACATGTGGAAAGTATCGTTCTCAGTAGCCATTGCTCAGAAATAGGAGAACACTCACTATAGTATAGATAAAGAGGACTCGTGCCTTCTGTTGCAAATATTAGAACAGGTCTAACCAGTCAAAGTAAACCACTTCAACAAGTTATTTCAAAGCAACCTCATCATTTCTAGATGGCTAAAGTACCACAGACCGAGGGATCAAATTACTAGACAAGCTAGTTAGCTGTTGACATTCTGTAACCATGTGGCTGTGGACACAGTACAGGGACAGAGTAAGGACTCACTTGCAGAAATGTACATGTAAAGGAAATGGATCTTTCATCCAGGCAGACAGGTGTAATGTTTTTCTTTGGTTATGCATAAACCTGCCGTCTAGTTTCCATGACATCATCATCCTACATAAATTCAGAGGTTCAAACGGCCATAGTGTGTAGATGTTAATGTATTGTAGGGGCTGGAGGGGTCGAACATCGACGCCCCCCTCCTCACCTTCCCCCTGTTCTTCTCGCAGAACAGAGCACCTACCAACAGCATAATTTCATGCCAAGCAGCTTGGAATGTTAACTATTAACTCTGAGGCTACAATTAAAAGAATTTCATCAGATAATGCTGCCTTCACCAGATTAAGTGCAGGAATACCGCTGTTGACTACAACAGCTGGGAATAGCTTAAAGTTGGGTATTTATTGCGCTAAATTTGCAGAGCACACAAAGACATGCTTCAGGCATGAAATGCCATCATTTGTCCAAGTACCATCATGCTACATTGGGCCTTCTTGGGTTCTGAATGTGACAGGAAATATCTGCCAAGAAGCTTCACCTATTGCAGCTTATAATTTAAAGCTCATCTTTAAATGTCACATCCTGAGCATCCACACAGAACACTTTTCACTCTGTATGTTACTAGTATTTTCCAATTATTACATGGTGTATGTGGAAGTACTTCTCCTATTTCTGAACAATGTTTAATGAGACTTAATCTGCTTATATTTCATTTTATGATATATCTTTTTACTGCCTTAGACCGAGTGTAGCTGTTTTTTTTTTTTTTGCATTTCACCTTTGCTCAGTTTCTGTTTTACATGACAGTGTCTAGCATGAACTCATTCACTATGCGCCACTTTGACTGAATGTTTCATGTGTAGGAATATCCAAGACCATAAATGTATAATGCTGCATAGCTGTAATGTAGTGTTAAAACCGGTGCTGGGAACACAACAACTGCTGTTAAAAATCTGAATAGGATTATTATGTTGGCTGCTGTTATCAGACATATGTAGTGTGCAGTTAACCAGATCCCTGTGGATTAGATGTCTGTCAGCATAATACCATCATAATTTATGTTAATTATAATTATTGTGCCAATAATATGTCACGATCCTGTTATGAAGGGGGATTTAGGTTATTGTTGCCCCTAAAATGAGACCAGATGTTTGTTTTATTGAATGTAACCTCTAGGTGGCCATCTTGATCATATTCCACAGTAGAACATAGCTGAGCATAGTGCCCTTCTTCCTGCTCTCTAACCAGACTTTGCCAAACTGCTCTAAGTGTCTCACCTCAGTGTATCACCTCTTTTTAATCATAATCATTTGATGAATTTACTCCTGTGGAGGGCCCTTGTGATCAAATTGTGTATCAAACACCTGGCCAAGTGATAGACCAAATACTCTTAAGGGATAATACAGCAGTTTAGTATTACACTTCCATAAAATTGTTGCATTCACAAGAGACAGATTGAAAAAAAAGAATAGTCAAAATTGAAGCAGCAGAGGCCAAGATATCCTGACTTTTAGTCTCTAGTATAGGTTAAAAAAAATGCTGGATCCTACATATCCCATAATGCTACTCTATAGCGTCTTTCATTAGACCTTGTCGCCTAATTGCCCACTTTATTCAAAACCCCACAAATCCCGTTTGTGATGCAGGCTTTTTGTTAAAAATTTAAAGTCTCAGGCCAAGCCAAGATAACCCAGATGCCATCACTATGACATCATCAGGGTCATTTTCTCAAACTTTGGAAATCTCCTTTCAGAGCCACAGAAGACATTATACAACTGTATTCACAGGCTAGTAGTACTCCTTGTGACAAATAAACTTAACTTTGTGTGTAAAATTGGTGGAGTGCCCCTTTAATGATTCTTGCTGTAGCAGAGGAGTAGGTTTCTGGGTCCAGCATTTAGAAACACTTTTTTGGCATTAAAACCGTGTCACAGTATAATTAAATTTAAAATGGAAAGTAAAAATGACTCACAGATGGATCAAAATACAACAATCATAAAAAAACATTTATATTAGACTGATTCTGCAGCATTTCACAACATATGCTATATGTCTATTGTGACCGAGACATAAATATCTGTGAGAATTTAAGGAGTGTACCACTGCACCCCCAAATGATGTCCGCTCTCACACAGGCCATATGGCAGTGTGTGCCCGGCTCTTATTGCCAGCCCCTGCTCTGTGCACACGGTCTAACAGCTTGGTGGACACATAATTAATTTGCTTAGGCGTCTGCCATTTATTTTCCAACCTACATTTTGTTAATTGGACAGAGGAGGTTAAAACCAAATGAGTGTCTCTGGGTATGTTAAGGTTACTAATTGCACCACATTTACAAGATAGTGGTTGCTTGTGGGAATACAGAGTCAGGGGTGACTGGGGAGGAATGTAGTGAAAACATCACATGTTTTTACTAAGGTTTTCAGTAGGGCTTGTGCAAAAGTCCGCAGAGGACAAGAGACAATCGCTGTTGAGCAAAGACAAAAAAGTAAAAAAAAATCTGTTTGACTGTTGCGTCATTTGTCATGTGCTGCTGTTTAATTCACCAAGCAATGACTGTCTCTTACACCCAAAGTTGAGTCAGACTTGGAAAATGAATTTATTCAAGTTAATTGACTAGTAAATGCAAATGTTAATAGGAGCATAAACAGGCAGCATAAATCTAGATCATGCCTGGGTTTTGTATTTTGTAAACATCAAAAAAAAGACGATGATGAAACTTGTTATCTAAATGATCAGAGAGATAGAAAACTGTGTATAAAGAGAGATCGTTAATTAGAAATCCTGAATATAAAATAGGTCTCTCATTGTATTATGTTTTCATTTAATACACTTCCTTCAAACTGAGTAATTAAAAATGGCAGAGTACTCAGATTGCAAATAATTAGCTGAGACAGATTAGCAACATTTAGGAATGTTACATAAAAATGATATCATACTTAGCTGCTTTTTCATGTCATGGAACTTTTTTTTAAAAGTCTGTATCAACATGTCCTTCTGTCTAAGCTGTTTTTTTTGGGGGGGGGCTGAGGAGTGAAATTATGGGTTTATAAGTGCTGAGGCATGGAGGCAGTGCACTAGGGGTTAATGACAATACAAATGATTGCACTCATTCAGGCTTTCAGGGGATGATCCAGCTAGCCAGTGTCTGCAGCAGTTGTGTAGAAGGGTTTGTATTCGTATGGTGCCCCTCGAACTGAGCAAAACAGGGCACGTTGTCCACGGCGCCAATCCCTGCTGTTGTTAATCACCTGCCCCCACCCCCCTCCCCCCCATCTCACCCCCCTTTCTCCGGTTCTTTCTCTCTCTCTTTCCCCTGCACTGATTTGCAAGCTCAGATTAATCAGAGCATGGGGGACTTGATGAAATTTTGCTGTTATTGTTCCCAATTTTAGCAACATCTTTTATTGTCTTCATCATTCATTTACAGGAGGGAGACGGGGGGACTGTGTCAATTATGCAAATGATGTTGCACACTTTTGCAGATTACTTCATTCGGTTGCCATTGTTTGCGAGAATTTAATTATTAAATATTATTATGCTCATGTTTCCTTCAATTTTCCGAAGCTTTGTTTCAATTTGATCTCTCCTCCAGCTGCTCATCCCTCTGCTCTGAGCCTGAGTCAAAGCAGTCTGGCACGCCAAGGCCAAACAAACTCCCCTCAATTTAATGATTTTGAAGTTCATACCTTGCTCTCATCTGTGGGCTCAAATCTGTGATTGGAAAAAGGCAGACCACTTTCAGTTTAATGACCAGGAATTGAATTCAAGTTTATTCAAAATTGACATTCAATTATCTAGCACCTAATGATATTTTAATCTCTTTTCTTTAATTCCCAGGAATTGGCTTTTCAAAGGCTTTGTCTGGCAGCAACACAGGCGGCCTGAATAAAGAATACAGATTGGTATTAGATCCTGGTGATGATAGGGAAATTAAAGCTTTTATAGTTCACACATTCAGAGGAAAGGCAGTGTTCCCTTATTAGACATTTCAATCCCCGTTTCTCCAAGCCATCGCTGCCATCTTTGCTCTGACATGATAAGTTGGACATTTAAATATTACAATACATTTTAGAAAGCATTAATCAATTTTTACAAACTCTTGTTTGATAATGCTTTTTTATTTTAGGTAGTGGGAAATCTGTCAGGTGTAGATGGTGATGGTGGCTGATTATGATCTGACCATGCTGATTGATCTCAAAAGTTTTATAATTTGCCATATTAAAGCTTTTTTTTTACAAAATATTCAAGTATGTAGCACAGTGGAATTGTATAGAAAATAAAGATTATTGGGATGGGAAACAGGACTAGGAATCAGAAACCTCCGCGTGTGGCTGCTCCTTACATGCCGCATGGCCAAAGTGGTTTCAACTGACCAGCTGAGACCAACACTGCCATCCTCAGAGCCACGTGCACAGTATCGGCAAGTGACAGAAAATGAATCTGCAACTATTTTATCACATAATGATAATTATGGCTGTGTTGCACTACAACATGATAATACTATCACATAATAATTGTTCTATGTGATAGTAAATTGATTATCTTTTGGTTTTAGAATGTTGGTCAGACAAAGTAACTCAAAGATGCCTTTAGGAAAGTGTGATGGGTATTTTTTCACTTTTATTGGACAGCCTGGACAGGAAACGGGGGAGCATGACATGCAACAAAGGTCACCGGCTGGAATCGAACTGGTGACGTTGCGGTTACGCAGCATGTGCACTGTAAAGTCCATTCTCAGTGTGTGTGCGCTGGCAGCTTCAAGTTTCCACATCACACTCGTATAAGTTGAATACTGGACCAGGACTGGCTTCCAAACTATTTGTGATGTCACAAATCACGCTCGTAGGCCCGCCCCTTAAAATCAGATTTTCTATGAGCCCATACAAACTTTCCACTTTCAGCAGATGAACGTGAAAACATCCTTCAAGTGTCAAACTGTGCACAGACGTCATTCTGTACAGTGAAGATCAGACATTCAACTGGAGGAACAAGAAGAAACCATAACTTTAAGTTCACGAGTAGGAGTAAAAATTAAGGTTTTTCACTTTTATCCTCCACTTAAGTACAAAAGTTTATTTTTAGTAGTTTGATAAATATGGCACCCAGAACTTAGCTATTGCTCCATTTGCCTCCTGCAGCATCACTACTACCCTTGCCCTTTGACTGCATGCAAATTAAAATAAAAAAAATGCTTAATTGGCATGAGAGTTTCAAAAAACAATGTTGCCAAAGCTTCAAAATACAATGTGTCCAAATATTTGGACAGTACACAATCAGTTGGTGCACTGCACTCTCTGAGAAATCTTATAGAATTCCTGTGACACTGTTTATCTCATTCACATGGCTTTCCTCACCACAGGTTACTGGTGGAATTTTACACCAACTGCACCTTTGACTGCACCAATTTACAGGGATAGGATGGGGTCATGAGACAGCCTCATGAACAATCTCGTGAAGGGGAGCGGCTGGTTCAAAAGGGGTTGGGGGCTGGACCTGGAAAACATAACTCGAGGAGCACTTTCTCGCTGATTACTCATTGACGTTTCCCTGCCTTGTGGGATACTTCTATTTCTGACAGTCGCTCCCGCAGTGGGTGTGTTCAGCGGCATGTCCGGTGCCACTCGTCATGTTGGCCATGGCTGTGGCTGGGAGGAACAGCTGTCTGCGTTAACGAGGCCACAGCCACACAGACCAGCGAGGAGGCGGCGGTGCTTGAGCAGACCAGAGCACCACTCAGGCTCCATAAGGCCCCGGGATACGTAAACAATGACTTAATGAGAATGCATGCCATTACTGTAATTAACACAGCTCACGTCAAGCACTGTCAGCTTTCAAGAGTTTCAGGAAGGTCTTGCATTACATTGAAAAGGCTGGCATGCAATGACCAGAGGCCTTCCCTAACATTCACAACACACCATATATACAGAGCATAAACACACTCAATAAAACACCAAGCATAAATATCATTAGCCACAACATTTTACTTTTTTGTTATGATCTGTGATTACATTTTCATTTGTTTTACATTTTTCATTTTTCGTAAAAAATAAATCATCTCACTCACAGTTTGTATCTAAAGGCTACTCGGCCACTCACAGCATCAAATGTAATATCATGTCAGCTTCACTGGCAGATTTCCTTTTCACTATCGCTCCTCTTTCTGTAGATTATCTTTGTTCTTAGGATTAGTCTAACCACATAAGAGCAAGGTTGAAAAACACAAGTAATGTCTGCTTTTCTAATGGCCATTACAGTGTAATATCATATTCCAATGTTGGAAGTATAGTGAGTGAAATGAATGACTCTTGAGTATGTCAATTGATGTCAAGTGGATTGTGCTTCAAATTGTGGTTTGAGAAATGTCTACGCATGTTTTGATGCTCTTCTTTCGTCGTGACCATGGAGCATTCCATTGTAACTGTAAATCCAAACTGACTAACCTTTTTGAGGTAAATTTAATAAATATGTGTAGATTCCTTTAAATTCATTGGAGTGCTTGATGATTACACTGGTTTGCTTTGATGCCTCCGTTGATCTGGGATGACTGAGCTAAAATGATAACAAAAGGTTTTATGTAGTGTGGCTGAAGATACAGTATGTGAATGTGTTCTCTAGGCCTCAGTGGCTGCTTGTGTCACCTTGTACTGTTATTTGGGCTGGCTGCGGATGCAACATAGACAGTTGGAACAGTGTTTTTGCAGGGAGGCAGCATTATTAACAGTTAATCATGGAGTGAGGTTGTCAGCGGGGGTGGCTGCAGTTTTCATAATGGCCTAATTTCTAGCAATCGCAGACTAATTATCTGCATTTGCAATTGTTGTGAATTTGTCTTTGTGACTATGCAGGAACTTTTAATATAGAGTTTATAGTCCAGGGATGAGTTGTTGGGTTATGTGTGTGGAAAACACCACAAGGCATAACTGCCCCATAAAGCTGTGACGTAACGGCAGCATAATTGAGACGTTAAATTGTTAATAGAAGCCTGTTTCATGCCACACATACAGCAATTTGTACAACCTTTTCACTAATAAAATATATACTAAAATGACTTATAACACTACAATATTTGACAGCTAAAAATCTGTCAAATTTTGTTTAATTTTATTTTATCTAATCAGTGAAGCCTGGCCACTTGTGTCCAGTAGTACAGTAGAATGGTGATCTACTGGCAACATTTAATGGAATATATTAGTTGTAATGTCTTTTGCAAATCGACTGACACTTAAAATATGATATATGATGTGCAAGATAAACTGCAGTCTCTTCGTGAGAACATGCAGTTGTACTTAATCCAGTGATGTGAGAATGGCTTAAGACTGTTTTCTTCAGTGTTTTTGAAGGAAATAAGTAGTGGCCTGGTTATACATTGAAATATTATATTTTCGATAATGTCACTCTCTGCAACATCACTGGCTTCCTGTGGTGGAAGGACTGTTTTCTAAGTGACTATTACAACTAAAATGTCTCTTCCGATTCAATCCGGAGGGAGGAGTGGAGTGGGGATCTGCTGTTTGGTCAAATTGTGGCATATACTGTATGTCTTAACCCATTTTGGAGATAGACAGTGTTGGCTTGGTCATTTTCACTTCCTACAGTGGTGTAGTAAATGACTGGCAGTGTAGGAAAGGGTCAGAGAGGAGAAACAGAAAGGAGAAGCAGGAGCCAATTATATCATCAGAGATGAAAGGTGAGCTATAATGTGAAGTCAAAAACATGAAGCTTCTATCATTTATGGATGCTCATTTTTTCATTAATGTAACAGCTTATATTGTAATAGGTAGAGATAGGGAGAATTAATGTATGTGTAAAGATGGTACAAGGACCATTTATTGTATGGACAGAAAGTTTTGGTGACAGGTTTCTGGCAGTTTTTACGCTGGCTCTGTCTGCTGTCAGGAAGCTTGCATTGACTTGTTAAAGATATTTGTTTGTAAAAGCTGGATTGTCTTGGAATTGATATGATCAGAATATATATGAACTGTGACAGCGCTACTCATCAAGCAGTGAGGTTTTTTTCCAATAGTAATCAGAATTACCTCCACAAAAAATAAGTGTCAAAGTCAATAGGCGTTTTCAGACCGGAGGAACTTTTTCATACTGCAAGAACTGGGAACAAACGTAGTTCTTAGAACGCCGTGTTGATGGACTTTTTTTAGCTCCTGCTTCAGAGTAGGTTCTCTCCCAGAACAACACTGAGTGACGTAAGTGTACGTTGATTGGTCGAACACAGCTTGTAATGGTAGCCTTAAAAAATGGACCAAAACATGGACAAATGGACCGACAGTGAAGTCCAGGCTTTATTGAGCGTATATGTGATGGGGCAACATACGACATGATTTGACTCGTCAAAGCAAAATATAAAAATCTTGTGTGTCACGTTTTGAGTGACGTTGCTATACCAACTGCCAGCCGGCTTACGTAACTTCAGGGTTCCTGTTGGCGGAGCGAATGCAAACAGAAAAAAAGCCCCTTAAGGTATGTAGTTCTTTGTTAGCTCCCCAGTGGGCAGTTCCTCTCAGGGAGTCCCCAGAACTGTTTGGTCTGAAAGCGTGTATTGTTTATTTTTAGAGAGACTTTCAAGAAATGGGGCATGTTTTACTTTATAACACACTAAGATATGTTAACGTGTGTTTGTTCATATACGATTTTTGAAGTTTTACTGTTGTCATGGAGATGTTATCAGTCACCATGGCAAGTGAACACACTATCAGCTGAGGAAGATCATGAGATGTGGATACAAGGACAAGACATGTTAGTAAGTGGACCTTGAGTAAAGATTTAGCTAGATTTAGGAGGTAAATTTTAGCAAAGTAAACCTCCTAAATATTTGTTTAATTCTCAAATTTGTATGTGTTTTGTATGTGTACACACTCATAACTCACAAACACACACACACGTTTTTAATCTTATTGTGAGGACCCTCATTGACTAAATCCCAAACTCCTAACCCTGACCTATACCATCAGCACTATATTCCAAACCTTAACTTTTGCCTTAACCTTAATCTAGTCTTAGATCCAAATTTAACCCTAAAACCAATCCTAAAATAGACTGATCAGTGTCATCACCATCATCACAAATGTCTTCACTGTGACGACACACATTGACACTAACACACACCACATGCAAAGCAATGAATGGAGCGGGGGGGGGGGGGGGTTGTTGGGTGATCTCCTTTTTTTGCAGCCCCTGTAAGTCCTTTCACTTTTCTAACAACTGACACATGAGCTTGTGTTGTCCGGTGTTTTTAGCCTTTGCTCGTTAATGCCAAGATGACATTAATGAATTGTGATGAATTTGAATGTTACTGTATTTCACCAAATATAATTAGCTGTTAGGAGAAAGTAAAAACACTATTCAGCAGTTCTGTTACACCTATAAGCAATGTTTTCATGACTTTCTTATTGTGTTTGTAACAATGACTTAAATTTGTGAAAGGGTGTAGATCCTACTTTGTACGACGGGACTACAGTGGACTCGCCTGCACTGTTCACAGCGCCTTTTCTTCTTTCTCCATCTCTCATTTGCTTTATCTCTCTCTCTCTCTCTCCCTTTCCCCCCCTCACATTCTTTCCTTCAGAGAAAAGAGGGCTACGCATTAATGAGTCAATGCGGAGCTGTATTATGTTTAATTAGGTAGTTTATATAATGAGGTGTTCATTTCTAATGGAGGGACATGCTGTGAGCAGCACATCTGCAAGAATAACTCAGGCAATCAGCGGCATGAGGACCCATGGAACTGCAAATGAGACTTACTTACTCAGAAATGAATTATGTCTCAGTGCCTTTCCCAAAGCCCATTAATTAAATCCACTGGCATCAAGGTCTTTTTCTTAATTTCATGTACCATTAGCATAATAAACACAATTTGAGTTAGCACAATGTGATCTGTTTAATGGATGCTATTTATTTTACTTTATTATTTAAAGCTCTGGTAATGGGGGGAGAAACATAAATATATCTCTATGGCTCCCTCTATGAAAAAACTCCCATCATGCCCTGGCGTCGACACAGATGCTCGTTTCAGTGGCCCCATACATTTGGAGAGCTGCTGCTGCCCTTATGAGTGTGCAGAGTGGAAAGGTGGTGCATGGCTATAATTTTAGGCCACTAGACTGCGGTTCAGTGTAAACTCGGGCCAGGTTTCACATTCATTAAAAATGGGCCTGCGGTCTTCTATGTCACAATCTCCTTACTCATAATGTTTGATGTTCCGAGGTGTACTGTATTCCTGCGTATTTTTTTCTGTTAAGTGAGAAGAGAATTAGGATTTGGAGGCATTTATACACACGGGGTATTTGAGGTAGCGGCAGGAATCCATGCACCTTCATTAAAACAATACAAGGACTTAATGTATGGTAGTGAATTTGTTCTGACCTTAAAGCGATACCCTAGAGGTGAGATATGATTAGCGTTATTGTTGAGGACAGGTACATCATTATCTCAATGTACCTCGACCATTGCCAAGTCCACAGCCATGCTCCATCCTCTGACTCTAGCACAAGACATAATCTCTTCTCAGGAGCAGAAATGCACTTAATCATCTACTCAAGTTTCAGGGACTGCCCCCGAGTGCTCTCTGTCTAGTAGAACTACGACAACTGCTCGGCAGAAATCTGCAGCAATGTTTTAAGTCCCCAAATTAATTGCCTAATGGATTAGGAGGTATGGAGTGTCCTACTTTACTACGATGGAGCAATAATTTAAATTGTGCCAGGTGAGGACAAGGAGAAGTTGTATTTCAGGAGAATGTTTTTTTTTTTTTCTTCAGATAGAATACATCTTTTATTGCCCCAAATACTGTGAAGACTCCTCCCCCACCCTCATTGGCATTCAGGGGCTCATTAGACAGTCTGGTGCCTTGAAAAGAGAATTACAAGCAATAGTTTCTTGTTACTTACATACATGGCCAGACACAAAGGTATTCAGACAGGCAGACATTGACTCTTACAAAATAGTGTCACATACACACCAGATACAGTACGGTTGTGCATGTTACCAAGACAACTTGACGTGCAAAGATGCAAAGATGGCATTTTAAAAGGAGGAAAGTCTTTAAAATAGACTCTCATTTTGGACAATCTAAGTGACCAAAAGTCAGCCCGTTACTTTGGCATACCTCATCGTAATGGACATTAAAGTGGAGTGATTGAAGGAGAACGGCTCCATGTGTCAAGTGTTGAGTGAAAAACACATGACACCAAAACCCATTAGTGTCCTCCGGAGAGACAATGCCCAGAACTCTCCCTCCTCCTCCGCACTCCAGACTCAGGGTGCTGTTTCTGACAAAAGACACTCTGCTACAGATAAAAGGCCCCACGATTAGCCCAGGGGTTGAACTGTGATCCATTCCAGTTTCACTTTTTTTTTTTGTAAAATGAGAACTTGAAACGATGTCAAAGTGAGTATTTTTTTCTATAATAGATCTCAGGAACTCAAGAAATGATCCAATTATCTATTCGCTGAAAGAAAATTTTATTGGAAATGCTGATGCTCGGAGATGGTTTCTCTTGATGTTTATTGCATCAATTTAGATTGGCAGTTCTTTTAAAAGTAAATTCCACTTGGATTATCCTATTGCTGCTGGTAATCACTATGGGTTATTGGAATCTATCTATCTGTCTTTCTGTCTGTCTGTGTGCGTGTTTTTTGTCAATGAAAACTGTGATGAAAAACATTCGTTGACAGCCTTTTTTCACGACAACAAGAACTAAAACTAAATAAAAAGTTACCATTGAAAACAAAGGCAATGATGAAAAATGGATGCAAAGTCTTCTTCAATGACATGCATGCGTCAGTGAAATCACACATTGTACGCTCCCGACTGATCTCCTGCTGTTCTTCTTTTCACTGCTCCTCAGCTCTTTTCTCTGCTTTAAAATGTACTTATTTGCCTGGACATTATAAGGTCGAGTCATCCCTGTTAGTGTCTGTGCTCTGAATGTAGTCTCTGACATCACTGTGTGTATGCTGTAGTACACACGTTATTAACAGACACAAACCCGGTTAGGGGCATGGTAGAGTTAGCATCAGATCACCAAAATGTTCAGCACTTAGCAAGTTAGAAACCTGAATTCATCTCAGATTCCAGCATATTACATTTTGGGCCTATTTACCATCTTTAATATAAAGTAATCAAGTAATCAAGTTTTTTGGCCTATACAGAGTCATATGCGATACTTATATTGACCTAAATGTTGATTAAATATGTATCTGACACATTGAAATAACAGCTGTAGCCTTTGGCCCACCCTATTTTTCACGAGTTACTTGATCCAAATACTGAAGGTGCTGATTCAAAACTACCTCATTTACCTCATCAACAGTCTTTGGCAGAGCACAGACACCGGCTGAAGAGAGCGCGCAAACCTGACAGCAGCCAAATTTTACTGACTCACAGAATTAACAGGAATTAGCAACAGCTGATGTGACCTGCAGCTGGTGACGTTTTTCATTTTAACTGGTGAAAACGACCGTCAGCACCGGCTAAAACTGAGAAGTTGCTAGAAAGAACAGCTAACAGATTTGTTACTATCAGAGCTCAGCGAATCCGTGTATTTTGCCGAACCAGGTGTCAGAACAGAGTCAATCACCGGTGTGACCAAATCATTTTTCACACTCTAATTTTCACTCACATATGGAGCCCAATGCTCGCAGTGTAGAGCCTGACTGTCTGCCAGGATGTCCACACATAGCAGGTTGAGGTGGACAAAACAGAAGAGTTCAGCAAAGAAAGGACTGGATTTTGATCAGCTTTATTTTAGCCAATGACAATCCATCCAAAATATGTCTGGATTGGCCCAATCAATACCAATCCTAAGGATCTGCTTGGGACAGTAGTAATTAACTGTAACATGCTAGCTGTCTAGCATGGTAGCTAATGGTAGATATCCACTTTTCATCAAGTTTAAATAAGAAAACATGACTCTCACCTTAGCTGGCATTTGTATCAGTGTCACTCATTATCAATAAAATCATCAATTTTCAGGTTTCAACGGTTAACACTGAGCAACATTTCATGATCTTTTCTGTTCCTTTAACCACAGTCACAGAGCAACAAGGTGACTGGTTAAAGAGGCTAAACCTGATTGGTTCTCCTGTGTACATTCCAAGCACTGATTGGTGCTTTGCAATTGGAAACTTATAGAACCAAGTTAGAAGATTACTGAAGAGATAGACCCTTTTCTTTTCTGAAATTTTAGGGCCATTAATGCATTAAGGTTAAAATAAACCCACACAAATGTTAATAATAATAAATAAGAATAGTTTCAGGTTGAATAACTCATTTTTGACCAAAGAAAAGTCAGATTGAACCTTCTACCTTCTGAATTCTAAGGTTACACAATGTTTGTACTTTTTGTTGATTAAAATTAACAATAACCAAATGACTAAAATCTTTTTTGTTAAAAGACTAAAACTAAAAATCTAAATCAGGTATCAACATCAACACTGCTGTCTATAAATGTGTCTGTCTGCCATTCAGAATGAATCATAAACTGGACTGACCTTCAGGCTCACTGCAAGCAAAGGTCTCCGTTTGGTTAAACCGCTTTTCCTGGTTTGGCCTTCATGTTTTTTCACACCCTCTATTAAGAGTGTTTGACACAAAAAAAGGGGGGGTATGAGAATCAATAGCTATATTACCCTGAGAGTCCTGCTGGTCATTAAGTGGCGCCATGAGCTCATAGCTAATGACTGAAGATCAATGGCCAGAAACTTGACTGTGGTTAGTTTCAGTGTTATGTTTACCATACAGTGGCTGATGCTGCACCACTGACACACTTCACCCCAGGGACAAAAAAAACAGGCTCTGGAAATACATTTGCTGATAGTGGTTTTAGTTGCTTATTAAATTTTCAACTACATGACGAATCCCTGATTGTATTAGTAAAACAAGACAGTCTATCAGCTAAACAAATACAATTCAAAATCCCCCAGCATTCACTTGGCACTGTTATATTTGTCATCTGACTTGGCTGCTACCTCAAACAGATGATAAGATGTTCTTTGTTTAAAAAACTGTATCAACAGAACTGCATATAAATAAAAGAAAAATCATATTGGCTAAAAACTTTTAATAGTGCAGCCAGTGTCACGTAGGTTTCTCATGACTTTAAATCTATTTTCTGATAAGTTTAATTCAATTTAAAAAAAAGTAATGATTTTGGTAATGTATGAAATCACTAAGTGACTGTTGGAAAATTATCAGATTCATTCTTCCTTTGTGTGATTTATTGTTAAAAAAAAAAGAAGTAAAAAATCAAATGGTTACACCACAAAGATGGTTTTCATTTTGACATCTAGCGCTGTGCTTTTTCAAACGGCTGTCTGGAAGAAACGTCTCCCAGCACAACCAACCATGCAACTTAGGCATCATGTAATTGATTTTAGGGACAGTCAGACATCTGATCTCATACATATCAGGCTATAACATCATCTGATCTGATGCCTATATATTTTCATTATGTGGGATCCAGGGCTCGGGGGGGGGCTGCGGTGCTCAAGTCCATCAGAAGCCACAGAGCTGCTGCCTGTGCTGGTTTCACTCGTCCTGTGGCTGTGATAACCGTCAGCAGCTTTTTATTCAAAAATAGACGGTCTGTCATTTTGTTATGTTTGCAATAAATGTATTATTTTGAGATATGGGGCAGGAGGGTGATTTGTTTTTCTAAGTCAAGGGGAAGGTTAAAAAGAAGAAGAAAATAATGCCAGGTTTTGCTTTTTACAAAATGATGTATAAGATTCAATCCCCCCTTCCCACCCCAATAATTTGTGTACATTATCTAACAGTGAATTAAAAAGCTGAAAAAAGTCAGTGCAAATTTAAACAAATACAGCGCAGCTTCTACAGTCAATGACGTCTCCCTCTGAAGAAAAATTGAAAATGACTCCCAGTGCCACCATGAGCCGCTGTGGTTTCAGGCTCAGAGCCCACAATGAGACAGGTCCTCATCCAGTCCATTTTTTCAAATAGAGACTTATTATTACCTTCCCACAATAAATTGCTCTAGAGGGCTGGGGAAATGCTGCTCTCCGTTTCTGTAACAGTGGCATCTCAGATATCATTAGGAAAGTACTATGCAGGGGGACAGCAGATCAATGGATTCCACCACAGAAGCATTAGTACACTCTGTGTATGATCAGTTTACTGAACAACAGCACCGCCTCTGCGTCTCTTACTGGAAACAATTGATGCATTGTTGCAGTGAAATGAATCCCCTGAATTCATAACCCCAATCAGATATTCAATTGGCACTACCCAAAATAATTGTGTGGATGCCTGCAAATGAGAAACAAATTCTGCACAGAGGCAGAGGCAAGACAAAAGCCACGCTGCCTATTCAACAGCACATGCTGCTTTGTCGTCTCAATAAAACCGTCTGAGCATTTGGCTTTGATTCGATTTAATCTTACATTCATTTTACGGCCTTCCTAATCCAAAAGAGCCAACTTAAATCCACAGAGAAATACATCACAGATTTCAGTAACATAGTAACATTTCTAGAAAATGCTTTTACATGTCAGCGTACGTCAGGTTGTTCATGTGTCTGGATCATGATCATTTCCTGGAGAAATATTGAATTCTCTGCAATCCAAACATGATCGACATGTTGGGCCTCAGCAATCCTCGGATGGAAATACTCCGCACTCAAAATCGACATACTGAAATTCAAGCCTAATATAATCCAGTGCGTTTATATCCATCACCTAAATAACAGAAAAGTTTTAAAAGTGGATGACTTTGGTCAAGATTTAACTACCATAATTGAAACATAATTCAACAGTACCTGTCTGTATAGAGTTTAAAGTAGCCAGATGGTATTCATACTAGCAGCCTGATATTGGATCTTTGAGGCCAATACCAATATCAATATTTAATAGTTTAAGATACCCATAAACCCATAAACAAACATCGTTTCAAAGAACCTTAAATTTCTTGTTTTAAAGACATTTTACAGGTGAAAAATGAACATGTCGTTCCTCTTTGGTGTAATGGCGACACTACCTGAAACATATCTGGGTTAGGGGTAGATGTGACATTCTGTACTACAATTTGTTGTTACTAATTGGCTGCCATACACTGATACGATATATCTGCAATAAGCTAATGACGACCAGTATATTGGGGGCTCTTTTGTCCTTAATAACAAAGTAAGAAAGTAAGTGTTAGCTGCAAACAACTGGAGCTGCTTGCTCAATGCTCCTACTGTCAAACAAAAACACAAATGCCGCCACCTGTTTCATGCTGGACAGACTAATATTTTATCTAAATTATGTGCTGAAACAATTAGTCCATTAATCTAGTGAGTTGATTGACAGAAAATTAATCAGCAACAATTTTGACAATAAATGAATTGCAGAAATCATTCATTAAGCAAAATTGCCAAACACGTGTTGGTTACAGCTTCTCAAATGTGATTATTTGCTGCTTTTCTCTGTTTTATATTGTTGTAAATTGAATATCTTTGGGATTTTTGACTTGTTTGGATAAAAGAAGCTATTTGAAAACGTCACTTTGAGCTCTGGGAAATTGTGATGGGCATCTTCGCTATTTTTGGTCATGTTATTAACTAAACAGACTAAAAAAAATATGGTTTCTATATTAAAAGAGGGCTCAACTAATGCTTATTGTTATTATTGATACATCTGACAAATAACAGGTGACATCATCACATAATGCTTGTTTTGACCATAACACTCTACAACCCAAAGATATTCAGTTTACTAGGTAAGTAGGCAGCTCTTTATTTATCCCTGTGGGGAAATTTCAGTTACACAGCAGCAGAGATATGTGAGGAACAGAAAGGAATAATAATAAGTAATACAATAAATAAGATTAAAGATGAAGAGATTAAAAGCCTAATCGTTCTAGCTCTAGTCTAAATACGTCCCACTGATGCTTCTGCATCATGAACTTTGAGATAAAGTTTGAAAACAGTGCCTTTATGCACACAGGTATTCACTATAGTAAAAGTATGATTTAAAATATATAATTGAAAAGACAACAGTTTCACTATGTGTTTATGTCGCAACCAAAACCAAAACTAACATTTTGTGATTAACGCTCTTGAAAGCAATTTGACTTGCAGTTTCATCTCTCCTTTAATAAGTAGTGTGGTTTTTTTGTGGCGTATTTATATTGAATGCAGTCTGAAAACCAGGAGATCAGATCAAAATGAGGTCCCTTTTGTTCTACGAGACCCGTAATGTAGGTTACCCAGCAAACTCGCAAGCCCTCAAAAGTTAAAGTCACATCTCCTGCAGGGGACAATAAATATTTCAGAGAGGCTATATCAGTTAAGTGACATGGTCACAATGAGAGAGGCTTGCAGTCTGAATTAAAGATGTACTTTGTACAAATGCTGTGGCCGCATTAGATTAGCCACAACCTGTAATCTGTCACTTAGCAGCAGCATGCCTTACTGTTTGAACTGATGTAAACTGCTGCTGTCTGGGCACAGAGCTGGCGAGTGTAATGGGGATTCATTGATCCACTGGTCTTTAGCTGATTGAGTTAGATAATTAAAAAGCCTCTTGTATCAGTTCCATTAAGGATTGTTTGTGTTGCTTTTTTTTCTCTTCTTGCTCTTGTTCTTGAACAGCAAAACTTAGAGCTCCAGGGAGCTGCTGGAAAACAAACTCCGTCTTTTTGGCTCATTATTTCATGTATTATTTATCCAGTGTGATTGTAAGATCGCAGATGATTTTGTGAGCTAGATGAAACACAAACCAAGTGGCAGCTCTAACCTAGATTACATGGAGATGTTTTTACGATGGGCTATCACCATGCAGCATCTGAAGGAATGAAAAGTGGCTGTGTAAATCACGATATTAAGCAGCAAGTGTGATGTGCTGGGATCACACATATCCCTCCAAACAGGATCTGGAGTGACTGTGCTGTCCTGAAGCGTGCAGACTGAGGTCTGCTTTGTACCTCCTCCAACAGGCCAACTGTCCTCTGCTGTCACTGGAAGCCGCGCCAGGCCTCCTCAGCAACGGCTATGATGTCTGCGGCAATGCTGAAAATAGCCATGCTGAGCTCATTAGCAGATTAGGTGTTGCAATGAATCTGTGTGGTTGGAGCTCCACGGCCTGATATTGTTCCTCCAGGATGGCAATTACAGCTGATTGACGTGTTGGCACATGGGGATGGTGGGGTGGAGCCCGCAGCTCGTGCCTGTGGAGGGGCTCCGCATGAAGGGCAAAATAATCTTCTCTACATACAGTATCTTCACAACACTATCCATGTCACTGGCATCAAGTGAGAGATCTGTAGCTGTGATGTAAGTCATGCTTTACTTTGCATCAACAGGAATAAGTACTGGCACCACAGTTCGATTGTTGACATTGGAGATTGCTGTCCAATTTAGATCCCGTGGCTCAGAGTTGTCTGTAGGATTGAGACATACCATCTGATCACGGGCTCATCTGTAACCATGACTTTATTTCCTAGCTTTCCGGGACACAGTGGCACCAGCAAGGAGGATTTATATGTCGTAATTTCAGCCAGTTCTCCCCTTTTGATCAAGGATGCCTTGCCCTCTCTGGGCCTTCCCATGCTAATCAAATAAGTGTGCCCTTTTAAATGGATGTTGTCTGTGATTCCAAATGACACCCCCCACCTCCTCCATTTAAAAGAGTATCATTGTGGGTTTCCAGTGACTGACTGACCCCTTGTCTTTTAAATTATACAGTTTGATCTGTGCAGTTGTTTAAACTGCAAATTTCAAAGGAAATATTAAACTTAATTTCACAACATCAATAGGATACCAGCAGTGCCAAGAGAATATTTGATTCTTTACAGAATATGCCAAACTGTCAATGGGCAAAGAGGCCTCTGATCATATGTTTTTAACTGGGTCGAATCAGAAAATTTGAGCTTTTTTTTTTTTTTGAACATGCAGACATTCATGAACATTGTATGAGGCGCCTGTTTTAAGATTGGGGCTTGGGACATGGGAAAAGCAGGGTGGGGGATGACTGTGTATGTATATAATATGATGATGATGATGAGTACAAGCAAAAAGAAGATAAGAGCAATGATATTCACTGTGTGTGGCTAGATACGCCCATGCCAGACCTCCAGTAAAATCTCACCGAAGATACCGGGGTCCCTGTCATCGTAACATTACATTTATTTAGCTGCTAGATGCTTTTATCCTAAGAGACTTACAATAAGTGGATTCAACCATGTGGAAACAGCCCAAAAATTGCAAGAATCATGCAAGTACATCAACTTCCTCCAATATCACATACAATACAACTCCAAATTGAAAACTCTGGATAAAGTTTTAGATCATCTCGTGAATACCACTGAAGTGATGAATACAGCATTCCTCTCAGATGGGCCTTTTTAGCATGGGGATTTGAACCATTTACCTGCAAAAATACCAATGTCTTCTCACCTTGACATTCAATAAATATTTAAACATGAGGCTATTTTGGACATGACCTTCACAAATATGAAAGACCTCTTCGACTACAACCATCCTCTAGACTCTTGAGCAGCAGATGAAAGGTCACTTAGTGACCCATGAAAGAATGAAGGCTCTTACAGAATGTCTGGCTATCTCTGACTCATCTGCTGTTTATGATTCCACAGACAGAAATTCCCAGTTTGAAATATTAAATAACCACATACAGACTGCTCTAACTGTGTGCTTCCCTGAGAAGTAAAAAAAAACAAACACCCACACTAGAAAAGCCATTGATGACAAAGAAAATAAAGTCTGCCATCCAGTGAAGACGAAGGAATTTTGCTGAGACATGGACCAATACTGACTGTACCTCACACTTATCCATTTTCTGTGTCCTCAGCAGAGGTAAAAAAAAACGGGCTCTAGTCTCAATTTGCAAAAAACAAATGGACTTGATGACATTCCAGTCAGGTTACCGAAAGAGTATGCATGCTCTGTTATTGCACATCTTATTGTGAAAGGACTGTCCCTGAGATCTGGAAACAGGCAAATGTGTGTCCCGTACCCAGAGTTTCATCCCGGCTCGGTTAGCAGGTGGCGACCCATCTCTGTAACGTCTTGTTTCAAAAAAGTAGGACACATTTTGAGTAAAAAAGGTGAATTTTCACTTTTCTTGCTGACTGTTATAATCAGGATTTTTTTTTGTATGTCAGCACAGTACAACAGCAGCACTGGGGCAACCCATACCTGCCGTTTGGAAACTACAGTTAAGCCAGAAATAGTGAAGGTCGGTTGGCATGTGCAAGGCTTTCGAAGTGGATCATGGATTAATGCCGAATATCCTGGTCAAGAAGTTCATTTGTTATAACTTATTTTCAATTTGTGCATCAAGAAACACAGGAAGAAGAAACGCAAAAAACATTTTTACGCATGAGGTGGGAAAGTTGGTGTATCAATAAAATGAAAATGCAACAAAGTGCAATGGAAACAGACTTCATGACGTACATGAAGCATGTGACTTAAAAGTCACTCGAGCGTCAGCTTCATTGAAGAGATGAAAAATGGAAAATTCCTCATCCAGTGTTTGCTACATTCATGGGACATTGAGAAGGCAGTTAAGAAAGCGTACAAGTGGCTACACTTCCTAACAGATCTAGCTAGAGATGCTTTTTACATGATATAGCCAGCAGAATATTGGTCTGTTTTATATATTTTTTTCATTTCTTTTTGATTTTTATTAAATCTTTTGTATGTCTTGTCAAATATTTTTTTGTGTTGCTTTTCTGTCTCGTCAAATGATCCTCTATTTGAAGGTCCTTGATTTAAAATTCTGCTTAGATTCAGTGCAGACAGCAGACATGAATAAATAAACCCAAAGTCCGTTTCCTGATCTAGGAAATGCCACATGTGAACATACTCATTGCCAGTTTTAAAGTAGACAGAATTTAATATGAATAAATAAAACCAAGCATACTTACCATGCTTGGAGAAAACTTTTGTACTTTGTTGATGCTAAGTGTTGATTGGCTTGTCATAGCTGGAGTGGATCAGGGCAATGTGCAGACAGTTGGCTTTAAATATACCAAACTCTGTGTGGAGGACACATATTTCCACTCAATAATACAACATTTCCAGATTGATTAGGAATTAGATACAATTTTGTTATCAACATTGTTCATTGTTTAGGGCGTAGCTCACCCAAAATAAAGATCTTGACATTATGTACTCTTTGTCATGTCAACTGACACAATCGCACAACAGATTCATTCCTAGGATTGTAAAATGTTCTTCTTCTAATCTAGACAGAAATCATTTGCTAACAGACCTACAGGACACCAACTGGAACAAATGTTGCTTTCTTAGCTGAAAAGATAAAAAAGAAGACTATGGCGTCAGATTTATGTAACAAGTCGCGAGCGCGATAAAGCAAATTATATCATTTCACACATGCAGACATTAACTGCCACTCGCACAATATAACTCCTTGTGCGCAAATTCAACAACTGAGAGCTGTACAGGCAGCTGCGAGCGAGCAACTAAACATAGGGAGAGGCAAAGAACTGCACCTGCGTGTATAAAACTAAGCTGCACGCGCACAAACAGCCACCACGCGCACACGAGTTTCAGCTTGGCAAGTGCTGGAGGGCACGCACGCTCTCGCAGGTTCACTCTGCTCTCGAAGCTGAATTCTGCTCGCTCAAATCGACCTGACTTTTGACAATTTGCAGGGGGAAACCAAGGGAGGCTTTGGCCCTCCTATGATTGGTCACTTTCACCGCGATCACGCACACGACCTCCTTGAACCTTGATTGACAGCTTCTGTTCTGTACTGAACAACGGCTTTTCCAAACTGTCGGCCTGTTGTTCAGTACAGAACAGAAGCTGTCAATCAAGGTGGGCAAGTGGCAGTTAATAAATGTGAAATAATATCATTTGTTTTATCGCACTCGCGACATATGACATAAATCTGATGCCATAGAAGACCCCTCACTTTAATGACAGCAAAATGTCGCAATGGAGGCTGGTATTTCAAAATAAAAGGGCAGCACTGGAGGTAGAGCTCAAGTCTGGTATTTTTAAATGCTGCTCATGTGTTGCAGAATACTGCCGGAAATGCTGGTTGATGCTGACATTAGTAATTCATTGTGAATATTAAAAATCTGAAAATTAAAATAGAATGAATCATGCATAAATGTGTGTGTCCAAATAATACATATATAATGAATGAATTCTTGGCATGTAATCTTTGCATGTTGGAAAACTTGAAACAACTTGTAAATTGTACTGTACAGTTCGTAAAAGTTAAATGTCCTGGAAAAGTATGTTATCCTCAGGGGGAGAAAAAGTTTTGCAGGATACTTTCTGTGTTTTCCTGTTTTCTTTTATTCGCTGAGAATCGTGCATCATAAAAAAAAATCTGCAGCAGCCAGCAGCTGAAAAAGCTTTGTTCAGAAACAGATACATGGGCAGCATTTAGTCATACAGTATTATACAATACCCCTAAGGCCCAAAGGTTGTGAGGTTCTGAATGTGTTATTTTAACAAACGACAATAATCTATAAGTGTTCGTAATACATGTACATCTATTATCTTCCTCTCAACAGAACAGCCTCTTTATAGAAAAAGAAAAACTATGAAACTGGGTCATTGTAAACATTCTGTTCAAATCACTATAAACTGTAGTTTTGCTACCTTTATAC
>LKNJ01003112.1:55214-100658 GCA_002120245.1 Maccullochella peelii | reverse complement strand
CCCCCCCCCAAACTCTACCATAGCAGAAAATCATAACAGAGTTGCAGATTAAGGCTGACAATGTCACAACACATTTCTCTTTCAAAGGGCATTATTTGACCCCCTGTTGTCAAGGAGTGCAAAGGTTTCCACAAATCTTCCTCTTTCACAGTGTTTCTGCCCTTTTCTGGCTTTAATGATCATAGCCCTGTAAAAAACATAAGGTGAATAACAAAGACTCTTTAGTGAATGATGAGAACATGAATCTGGCCTTTTGTTTATTGCCCATGTAAAATGATATGCATTTTTGCCATTATTTTTATGAAGCTGGAGTGAATTGTGATGAAATTGCTGCTTTTTCTGACTGTATAAAGATGGACGACATGACAGCTCCCCAAAAGTGAAGCCAAAACATCTGGGACACCCCCTGGTGGCTAGCTGCAGTATAGGTCATAAACCCCGCCCCCTCCATGTTAGTGGATAGGACAATAGGCCTAACTATAGCTATATAGCAAATACTTTTAAAGACCAAACTGAAAAGTCAAAGTACACATCAAATAAAATGTTTCCAAAAATGGTTTCTGTCATTTTAGGTTAAGTGTTCATTTTTCTGATAAGTTTGGTTTTAATTAGATATTTGATGCTATAAAAATGGAGTATCACGTCATGATTGACTATTAGTGGTGTGCTTGTGATTGGTTCGGGCCGGTGTATGGGTCCCTACTGCCAGATTCTGGCCACAAATGACGTCACCAGTGCAAGATGGCAGCACCTGTATCCGGGATATTTTGGCCTCATTTTTGTACAGTGGGAGGAAGTGGAGACGCGTCGTCCATCTTTATATACAGTCTGTGATCTAAACACATTTTCTTTCATTCTAAATACATTAGCTGTGTCAAATGAACACAGCGGTTTACACTCAGAATACCATACTTTATGTATTTCTAACTGTTGTTATTTTCTGCGTTCGTTGTTATTCCAGACAATGTAAAGGCACAATTTAACTTTCATTACGATTGCTGGATGATTATATAATGAACAAAATCAGCTCTTGCAACGATAAAACTGCCTCCCAGTCAGTATATGAACATTTTCAGTATACTCACTACCATGCATTATATTCCCACTAATCACTTCTGTCTGTATTTACTCGTGTGGTTTGATTTAGCAGCATTATAAAGGACAGATATTGTATGTGTGGTGATTAGTGACCAGATGCAAACCTGCACTGCAATGAAAACTTGACAGAATATTTTCAAATTGGAAGTAAAATGGAGTTAAAGCGTTACATTATGTGTTTGCTACATTATGATAAATATGCTCTCACTGTGTTATGTTAAAAGCCTGAGCCTGACATGCAGAATAGCCATAATCCACTCTGTGCTATTCCACATTTCTTTATTTGACTTTTATTGATGTAGATTTTGTATGGCATCTCCTCTATAACTACTTAAGTTTGAATATGCCTCGGCCTTTATCATTTGATAAATGTTATCCTCCTGAGTACATGTCGAGTCCCCTTACAAGAATTCCGTGGCTTTTACCAAAAGCCATCACACCAGGAAGTAATCTAATAATGAATACAACAACAGTTTACACACTGCCTGCCTTTGTGCCCATAATATAAACAATGGAACTGCAAGCACCCAGACCTCCTCTAATGGAGTACCAGAGCAAACACATTCATTTAATCACAAGCCCTCCTTTCAAAGCAAACTGGCCAAGCAGCAGAGGATGAGAGGCTAATGACCCATGAGCAATAAGCAAGTGTTAGACTGAGTGTACTCTTGCAAAAAGTAAAAAAAAAAAAAAAAAAAGCTTTTACAGAATAGCGTATCAATATTTTAAAGCCAAGCCTTTACGGCATTCCCCTCTAACTGGATTAGCTGTGTGATATGTTCTGACAGTATGCTGTTAGTGATACTCCATTTGCTTTGTCTATCATCTGATTTTCCCTTGGTAATCCACAGAGCACCGTTATATTTCATAATTTGTTTTGCTATCAGGGCTGATTTGTAAATGTGCAAATTCTAATTAGCCCTAGCTACTGTTTCTAATTTATTAAATATTAAATGATTCCTGTGGTGGAGTCTTTCTTCACATCCCCCAGATGAAAGTTTGTGGTATGCAAATTCAATTGCCTTTTAGATGTCAGCAGTTTTTGTTTTTTTTAAATGTCCCATTTTGCGAGTGAAGCCATTTTCCCCTTGTTGTTTGTTTGTCTGTCTGTCCCTGGCCCTCCTTAAGTTGATATTTATTCATCTCCAGTTGGTTTTCAACATGCTCCGTCAGGCTCTGGTACCACTGCTTTGTTTAACTTCATTTGTGGTGTCTTAATAATCTGCTTTGGTCACTTAGAACAAAGGATGCTTTGCACACTCTCTGAAGTTAACTTGTAGGTTAGGCCTTTCTTCCTCACACACCAGTCCTTATTGTTTAGCAGTCTACAAACCAGGGTCCTGTTTCCCGATAATAACTGGTCTTAGAAGGTTTTTTTAAGAGCATTTCTATGAACACGGTTCCCAAAGCAGCACTTAAAGAGCGAGTGCACAAGTATGCTGGTGTTCTTAACATCGGCAGATTGCCCTCTAAATGAACGTGGTGTATTTAACTGTCTATAAGTTGTGCAGCAGTATATGTAACGAGTAGACAGGGCTCCAGACTAACTATTTCCACTAGTAGCACTGGTGCTCCCTGCTGAAAATTTCCGGAGCACCAGCACAACATTTAGGAGTACCACTTAAATTGACATGCAAGGCAACACATTCATATTTTTTCCATCTTAACTGTGTTACTGATAAATGCTTTGGTAATAAATAGCCTAGACAATTACAGAAAAAACAAAGTGCTGTTTTATTTTAAAGGAAAAAGTCTGCGTCTTTTTTTTTTTTTTTTATCTGATTGCCGATAAAATAAATTTATTTCAAAATGCGCTACTTTGGCTCTGATGCAGCCATGGGGCAAGTTTGGGAATCGGGTGGGTAGAAATGATCTGCATGATGTAATATAGTTCTTCCACATGTGCTTGTGTGTGCATTCAAGTTAACCGTCATGCATCTACCTGTGAATATTCATGCCAAAACTTCATAAAGAAATAACAAAAAGACACAAGGAGATATGGAAACTGACAACAGAACTTCAGGAAAGTGGTATTTCAGCCAGAAGAGAGATAAGTGGGAGAGGAGGGCAGTGATGACAGAACTGGCAGAGTCATTATGCAAATCAAATGTTAAATGTTTTGTATGTGTGTATCACTCGTCTTACATTACTTAACAGAGAGGGCAAAAAGAATAGGCTTAAAAACGAGGTACTTAATGGTTAATGGTTAATGTACAGCGCCTTAACTTATACAATGCTTTTGGGAAACAGGGCCCTGGACTATTTCACGTGCCCCTATAAGTACTGCAGACCATGACAATCTAGCTGCCTTTGTATTCACTCCTTTTGCTTCTTAATGACTCTTTTCCTGCCGCGCACTCTCGGTTTTATGCGATTTGAAATGTTTTTGAATGCCACTTGTATTCAACTGCCAGACATTTATTGAACGCCCACTTATCTTCACACTAATTAAGTTTTAAGAAACACATCCATCAAGCTATTGAGGCAGTTAATTTACTATTACAGTGTGAATCTGAATTTCTCCCCAGGATGATGCACCACATTGTGCTGGGTTTTTACATAAACTGGGTTAAAGATGATAAAAATACTGTTGCTAAATAGTTTTCTTACTGACCTTTTGTAGATATACGGGTAGATTCTAAATATTGTTAAAATACATAAAATGAATACACATTACAACAATATGTTCTTCAGCATATAGTGATTCAAATAAAAAGTAACTCGCCTCAAACATGACATAGACTTTAAATATACCCACAGTAGTTAGCAGCCAAGTCATTTCCACAATTTCTGCCATTCCTAACTACACGTCCCTTTATTTTAGCTCCTCTCTGTCTCTGTTCTGCCTTCCCCTTTGCATAATAAACCTCCACCCAATTTGTCATGAAATCCCTCATTTGCTGGATACTCAGAAAGGCAGATTATGCTTATTTTTCATTTGGACAGTGGGAGATGGAGCCAGGTGTTTGGCAGCAGCAGAGTGTTCAGGTGTAACTGTGCCGGTGACGGGACATGACGAGCAGCCGCAGATGAAGGATGAGGCGTGGAGGATTTTGGGAAGAGGGGCACCCCACGACCTGCTCCCTCAAGAATACCCCCACTGATCGAGAGAAGGTAAAACTTTCTTTTGAATCGCTTCTTGCTAGGATCAGCTCCTATTTCTTAATTAGCCAGTGAAAGCCATATTGAAAATACAGCTGTTAATTTGGGAGAAGTGATTCTGCTTTGCTCAGCAAGATTAATGCATGCCTCTTCAGACAATAGTGGTCTGATCTATAACAAGACCATTAAATCAGTCGGCTTTGGCTGTTGTCATACTATTATCCAACAATACTGGCTATACATGAGTATCATTTCTGTTATTAGGACTTGATTACAAACATAATGGACCTCCTCTTGCATAGTGATCGACTTTGTAAGGTGTGTTAAAAATGTCACTCAGTGCAATGACTCAGTCCACTCTCTGCTCCATAAATGTGTGAATAAGTGGTTTAGTGAAACCTTGGTTTTCTCAACCTTTTCTACCACACACTCCGTTGCTCCTAGCCTCCAAAAAGCTTTAGCCTTCGCAAAAGCAAATTAGTCTGGAACCTCTCACTTAATTTTCACTTTCCAAGGGGAGTTATCAACGGATGCAGACCAAAATACCTCTGGACACAACTGGATGGACCTACAACCAATCAGAGCAACACAACGTGTGACGTAGCGCTGAGTGAATCCTGTCGGCAGTACGGCAAACATCTTTCTGATCAACAAAAGTTGTTTGTTCTTCTTTTAGAGAAAATATACCATCCTGTTCATTTTAATACTGACACAATAGAGAATCAGCGGCAGCCATCTTGGTTGTTTACAAAAATGCCTCAACGGCCCCCCTCTGTACAGTCATCATATCAAACCCACCCCACATTAGATAAACGGCTGTGACTGGCCCGACCCGGGCCAGGTCGGCTGGAAATCTGCTCCTGCTTGATATTCCAAACTTAACTGTAACCGTAATTTAGTTTTTGGGACTGTAAACACCTTTACAGTTGAACCCTTTTTTTGTACAAGTAGTATACTACTAGTAGTAGACCTCAGTGAAGGTTATTATGTGGGTTACTATGTCAAAGAGATAAGTGATATTTTCCTCACATAATTTGAACTTATTGTTATTGAAATGTCCAAAATAAGTCAGTTTTTGACTGCTAGTTGTTGAGCAATGCATGGATCAGTGGGTGGTAAGGTGCCCTTATTGTTGGTAACTCATGGTCAACCAGACCATGCACCAGAAAGGGGTGACGCCGTGCGCAGCTGGTGGCGGTAAGGTGGAGGTAATGATAGGTGATAGGTAGCAATGCGGCAATGAAAGAGGAGAGGAAGACCACAAGCTGAAATAAATGATTTAAAATGTTGTATGTGGAGGAACATGCACTTGTTTGTTAGGCCTTAAGGATACATACAATTAATTTGGTGAGAAGCAAATTAAAAACAGTCCAAAACTCCACAGGTTACCTTTAAGGTATTATTATGCTTGTGTTAAATAATCATCACTCTGCGTATGTAGCTCTGTTTTCGAGTTACAATCCGTAAGCATTCATTAAAGCATGATTTAGTGACAGCTGTCGTTACTGGTGGTGATAGCGAGTGCATTTTAATAATACAGCGACCACTGGGAGCAGCTACTCACAAATGCAAGAGAAGAAGAGTAATTCATGTATTTGTTTAAAACACACTGAAACCGTAGGCTGAGAGGAGTCATTGTGTCATATTGTTTTAATAAAGAAGACAGTTAACAATGTTATCCGTCACCGGCTTTTGTGTTCCACATCACCTCCAGTACTTGCGTGCATCATTTATCTGTGAATCCCTCGTGTGCGAGGATGCAATTAGAATCCTGCACAGGAAAGGTGGACTACACCAGTGACAATGCAAACTGCTCTATAGAGGGGCAGTTACCAAATTCATATACATTGAATGGATACTGCCAACTATAAATAGTATCAAAAATGATGTTTAATATAATGAAAATCAGAAATTCATCTTATTGGCTGGTTAATTCATGTGATATGAGATTGTTGCTGTTTGTCGTCCTCTGACAAATAAAAGTAAGTGTTTCACATTTTCTTTCAAAATGTAGCTTTGAGTTGATTGTATTTATTTTGCTCAAAAGTGTTTATAGCTGCTCTGAGCCGCCACACTGGATGGCATCACACATACACAGCTGGCCAGTCACGATGTAAAGTGGGTGTGTATGCTGGATTGTCTTTTCAGATCTAAATTGTTGGACACCCCACCCTAATCTGACGTCGGAAAGGTGTTGGGGGGACGGGGTTTCGACCATCCGACAAGCACTTTTGAAGAAGCATGCTGGCCCCTTTAGTCGAAATGCCTCCGAGCCAGAGGCAAATCCTTCCAAACCACTGTCATGGTCTGCTATAATGGCAGCAGACTGGACAGTGGTAGCACTAACTAGGGTAGTTTGGACAACATTTTGCATCAGTAAAAATGAACATAAAGATGACAAGACATTGTGTTCATAATGCAGAAATATGGTTTATTATCATTTGCAGTACATATCCAAAGTTCACTCTTCTCAGTGTGTTGCACTGCAGTCCAGCAGTCTTTTGTTTGTGTACAGAATAGTGTACGTATTTTAATTAAGGAAAATACTTTCACTAAAAACCTAAACATTATGGATGTAGTACTCAATATCCTCTTCTCCCACAGTGATTGTTGAAGCTGTGATATATTGTGTCACTTGTTGTCCTTGAGTGATTTTCAGCATTTTTATATTTTGACATCAAAATCCCTGCGTCTGACTTTTCTAGCAAGTCAATTCTGTGGCAAAAAACTGTAGCCATGCCTGCAAGCCAGCTCATCTTAGCACACAGCCCCTATCACGTAAGCCCCTGAATTGAAATATCCTCTGCTTGAAATATTGACTTTAATATCTCATTTGAAAAATTCATGTAACCTTTTGATGTTAAATCCATACTCAATTTGGCAGAATGTTATAGGAATATGCAGAAAGGGGATAGGAGGCATTATTATGTTTTTTCCTGCAGAGAAATTACATTTTATGGTTGTAACACCAACCTCCCCTGTGTTCTTTTTAGTCCACGAGGGAAAAAAGACGTGGCCATTAAGACAAAATGAAAAGAGCTATTGATTGGGCTCTTATGCCTTTTCTATTTGCCTCATTTCCTAAATGCATGATAATAAGGGCTCAGCCACTGAAACTAACAATACTCTTTAATGAATCGAACTCTAAAGAATTAACCTAAGTTTGCATAATGATTCACAGATGTTTCCATCAATGGATGATATGCATTTGGTTTGTTGTTTTGTGGATTCATGTTCCATTTACCAAATACACGCTCATCTCCTTATAGCCTTATGATGCAATCAAGACATTATTTGATGATTTCTGTTTTGAGAAATGGGTTGCATGTTATCAAGAGATGTCTGGGGTGACATTTTTAAAAGCTATCATATTAGAATAATGTTCTAGTTGATGTATTGGCACTAATAATAGTCAAATAGGTAGGTTATAACAAATACAGAAAAACATGCTTTTAGCTAATGGAGGTTGTCATTTAATAGAGACACTGGCATAAGAGCATCACAAAGAGTTGAGAGGGAGAGTGATGAATGAAAAGACGAGCCATTGACAAATCCACAGTGCAAATTGTTTACCCCAGGTGGTGGTGGGGGGGAGGTAGGACTCATGTTGCCATGTCATCAGCCCATGTCATACAGACAGTTTAAGTGTTACTGCATTGCTTAATTGAAATTAGTGTAATGATAGATGTTTTTTTCCCCCTCACTTTAATCATTACTTGATTTCACAATTGCACACAAACTCCTTAGGAGAACAAATTTCATAAAATATAATGAGGATTTCCACTGACGTTTTGACCAACAACATTTGTATTGTCTGTGCCCAACTGGCTCCCATAAATCCAAGGGCAGGATCAATGCTGTTAGCAGGCTTGTCACATTTAGATTTTAGCTGTATCAACATTTATTTCACATTTATATGAGTTAGCCAAGCAAAATGAAACTGTTGCCTGATATCTGATAAATGGGCATTGCATACCATAGTCTATAAACTTGGCCAAAGAGGACTGTCGGAGAGGGAAACCCCCCTCTGTACCGTTTCGAGTTTTAGAAAAGTTACAGAGGATTGCAACTTTTGGTTTTCAAGAAGACCAACAGAGTGATAGACATCTTGCGTTAGCTGACTGTGCACAACTGTTTTCCCAAGTATGTTAGTGCAGTAGGTCAGTGCTGAACCAGGATGTCAGCGTGCAGACTCTAAAGGATAATCACAATAGACAGAATGAGGAATGATTTTAACTTTGTTTTTGTTTCTCTTCCACATACAGTTACAGGTACCGTTTTCTCATACAGGCGATTTAGTTTTGGGTAAAATGTTTGTGTAAACTGTGATTCCAGCATTTTCAACATTGCCTATGTAACGCGTACCCCCACAGCTATAATTTGCACTTTATACCACTCATCCCTCTCATATGTCCTGCCAGCACGGGTATGAGGTCGCACATTAATGCCACAACCACGGGAGTGAGTTGATACACATTTCTGCTGAGGGCGGCGGTGCATATTGACAGTTAGCTGCGGCACCATTAATGTAGCACTGCACCAATAGAGGAGAAGAAAAAGACTGCGCGTTGCTGTAACGATGCAGGTTTTAAAACATTCAAAAAGCCATTGCAAATGTTTTGGGAAATATGAAATGCATCTAGCATGTTTGTAAGGCCTGAAGGATACACACAAACCATTTGGTGAGCAGTGCTGAATGCCAACAAAACCATGTTTGTTTACAATGAAAACTCCACAGGGTAACTTTAATTACCTTTCATAAGTTAATCTTGGCCTAATTAATTCTGTTGTTTTCTTTAATGTGTTTACGCAGCTACTTGGACAGATATTTGCACCTCATATTCTTTAGTATGATGAAGTAACCCAGGTTTGTCCTAGTTTATCTTGCTGATAAACTCTTCTTTGGCTACAACAGAAGCATGTCAAATTGTCTCCTTATCAGCGATGTTTGCTCATACACTGATGCTAGGTAAGTTATTTCCTTCTGGGCAAATTACATATCATGTGTCCAACCAGCATATCTAAACATGAAAGCAAAACAAGGTTATCTCACAGCCCTCGCTCCTTTGATCCAAAATACAGCAACGTCGTTAAGTAAGATGTTAATTGTAGTCTCTTTACTCCACAGAATTGTATTGTCTAATTTGCTTTGGCTGTTTGGGTTTGCATTACCTCAGGCTACGTATTTGCATAATGAGCATTTGGAGTTGAATCAGTGGATTGTCGAGCCAAGTGCACAGGGGTGAGGCTGAGATGCTTTCTTGAAATCGGTTTTGAAAAGTTTCTTTCAGGCACTCACTCTTTCAGTAAGAAAACGGCAATGTTTGCAAGGCATTTATGACAAAAATGGAACTCTTTAAACAGCACAAAGATGCTTGAAGCCAGGGTATTGGTTGATACCAGTAATGAACTGATGCCATTTTTTTCCTTTTTCAGTCTTAAATCCCCGCCTCGCTATAATCAGATGTTCGTGCACCAACTTTCCAAAAACAGGAATGTGGTTCATGACCATTTATGACTCCCTTAGCTTTTGTTTTTAAGCAGTTTCATCACTGAAAGTGATGCTTCTTTGTGATGTAGCATTCCCAGCATGGTGCCCTCTTAGCCTTTCTAAGCCAGTGACAAATCCATGGCCACAGTGTCACCCCTGGTGAGCCCCCCCGGAGGATGTCATTCAACACTGGAAGCAGTGCTTCTGTGGCACATGGTCAGTTATAAACAAAATTTGTCTCTGTAACACTCTAGAAACAACAGTAGTGGGCCTATTACAGGGCTTTGCCTGCTACAGCCGCTTCATAGCAGGGCAGTTTACCCTGCTGCTCTCTTTCGCTGTCTCAGCTTAACTCCATCCTCTATCTGGGGACAGTCACCTGCAGAGGGGCAGATGGTCTCATTTCTCCCACTGGGACTGTCTCTCTCACGTGCAGCAGTGTTGCGGTGCTTTCTTCTGCAACATCTTGCCTAGAAATATTCATAGCGTTGGTAATTCGTGTTGTAGAACTCATTTTACTAACAATTTTGATGCTGTTTGCTTTTTGAATTTGTGTGGATACAATCTTTATTATCTGTACATTTCAAATGAAAATGATTGCTGACCTACTTTGGCAAGCCTGTAAAAAGTGGGTTGTTGGTCAAGTCAGCCAATGTTGTAGATGTGTCCCATTCATTATTGTACACCAACAATACAAGTTGCAAGTGCTATTTTTATAGTTCCCTGCTCAGACTGAACCCACCTTCTGATTATGTGTGTACATAAGTATATCCACCTTATGTTTCCCAGCAATAAGGAAGCGCTCCTCTGTGATATTTTGTCTTTTACCTTCCTGTATACACTGGAGGTGGGAAGGTGTCTCATTTTGTAGGTTGGCATCTCCTGCTTGTGATCCCCTTGTGCCTGCATTTTAGCAAATAGTTGACCAGTTCTACAATATAACGTACAGTGTTAAGGACCGCCAGAGCTGGAAGACAGGGTTTTGTACAAAGTCTTGAAAGTTTGGAAAATGCTTGAATGTTTTCAAGGTTAGGAAAATGCTTGAATTCAAATATAATCCTTGAAAAATGCTTGATTTTCAACATAATCTAAAATGAAAGTTCTTTTCTTGTGTTCACTCGTCATTTATAGCTAGATAAGTCCTCTGTCGATCCCTTACTGGGGAAATTAGAAAGCATTAAATAATCATGATCAATACATACAATATACATTGATTGCTGTGGGTGTAAAGGAATTATGTAAACTTTATTTTTTACAATTGCATTTATTACAATTAGATGTGATGATAAAGGCTTTGAGAGTCTGGAAATTTTTTTTGGTGTAGGTACCTTGAAAGTGTTTGAAAAGTGCTTGAATTTTACTCTTAAAAAGCTGTACCAACCCTGGGAAGAAAATGAGAAACTTTCTTACAAACATCAACCGCTGTTAGCAGTAGCATTGCTGCTAATTAGCTAAGTTCTTCCGCACAGCGCTGGGATCAGCTCATGTTATTATAGTTACTAGTCATGGTGACTGAGCAGATAGTCACAATGTGTTGTATTTGTGTTTATGTGTGTATATAACCATATGATATCATCAACAGAAGTTTTGTTGGGCCATTTAAAAAGTGTGCTAATGCAATATTTCTTCATTCAGAAGACAGAGTGTGCAATGGAGATTCCATTGCAGCAATAACAACCGGAAGTTAAGAGACAAAAGCGGAACGAAAAAATGGTAGATAGGCCACCACCGCCCCAAGAAATTCACATATTATAGATTATAGATATAACAGGTACAATCACTTAAGAATGATTCTGACAGAGTAAATAAGCCAAAGGTTGCTTCCCCAGTGACATGTAAATACTACATAATACAAATGTCTGTTTGATTGGACAGTGCAGGCCTGATTACTGATCAGGCCAGTTCTGAGAAAAGCTAAAGGCATTTCCTCATCAGTCCCAGTTATTCCAGGTCCAGGTACGAAATCACGTCTGATAATGTCTAACTATGGGATCCAAAAGAAGAAGCTAATTTTCAGTTAATATATTCACTCCTGTTGTGGCCCTTTTCTCTTTGTAATCACTAATTACCCACTTTCACAAACGCCAGTCCTCATGCTTGTATAAGACATTATTTTCCTGCATATACAGTGGCCGATTTGCCTTGCATGTCCCACATCTCAACACCTCATTAATATTGCATGATCTTGTTAGTGTCTTCTACCTCTTCTGTACCCCTTCACCCCACCCCCCCACCCACCCCACCCCTCAACCTCTACGGCTGCAGAAGCTGGAGGGTACATCTGAAAGTCAGCTTGCGTCTACTGCTTTTACCAGACTTGCAGACATGGGACAGGCTCATATCCATCCAAGGATTATCCTCCACTGTCTCCCTTCCAAAAAACCATTATAGGGAAGTGTCAAAAGAAATGAGATTAGTTCTCTCTTCTTTCCTCTCCTCAGTGGGAAACACATTTTATGTGTGATTTTCACCCAAATAAGCTGGGGGTACAGATGAGTAGGTTCTTGACAGTTATGAATGAGGACCGTACTACGTAAAGGCAATGACAGAAGTAGGAGCCAGTGCAAGTTTCAAAAAGCATTTGAATGAATCATTATCAACCGTGTTGTGAGTCCAACACCCAATCAGTTGACCTCTCATCACCTCGGAAACATGCCTTTAAAAATTATTAAACCATTTTCATTGGTTGTCAGTCTGCATTGAATTGGTGTCCATATGCAGAGCCTCTCCCTCATTACAGCAGGCAGCTAGGGCAGCAGCATCTATATGCTGTGGTAATGAAGACCCCACAGAGGCCAAGGGAAAAGGCTACAAAATAGGTGGAGTGCTTGGGAAAGAAGGTCAATACTGGAAGTGGAATAATGAAAAGAAATAATGTCTGGGTTGTTATTATACTGTAAATGCATCTGCAGAACAGTTTCAAAAGCACAACTTGCCCATTTCAGAAAGAAATGTTATTATGTTATTATTAAGCTGTAATTGTGCCTGTTAGGTGCGTAGTAAGTACCCTAAACATTAGCATGCATCAAAGTGTGTGTGTGTGTGTGTGTGTGTATGTGTGTGTGTGTGTGTGTGTGTGTGTGTGTGTGTGTGGTGTCCAAGCCTGATTTGAATAAGATGCAGGCATTGACATCAAAATAAGACTAATCTGAAAGCTCTAACTGAATGTAGGTGTCAGCGTTAGGTGCAGCCTGACTACAGTTGGCAGGTGATAGTGTAGCAGCTTTAGATTGCTGTGCCTCGTAGATGACTAATTAGTTATTAACCTCTGAGCAGGTAGCTATTTAGCATCAAAAGATATGTTCTGTTCAGAATCGTCATCAACTTAACTAAAGAAATAATAAAAAAAGAGATTTTGCATGAAACTCAAAAATATTAAGACATAAAAAGCAGTATGTGGAATGGAGTTATGAATGAAGTAGGGCTGCAACTAACATTTAATTATCATTATTGATTAATTGTTTAGACTTTAAAATGTCAGAAAAAAGTGAAAAATGTCCATTACAATCTCCTAAAACCCACTGTGACGTCATCAAATATCCTGTTTAATTCGATAACAAACTCAAAAGATATTTTATTAAATAGTTTGCTATCACATAAAACAGAGAAACGCAGCAAATCCTCACAAAAGAGAAGCTACAACCAGGAAATATTTTTGCATTTTTCTTCTTGAAAAATTACGATTAATCGATTATCAAAATAGTTGCTGATTATCGACTACGCAGCTCTAGAATGGAGGTCAGAATCTCATCAAAAAGAAAACAAAAGATTTTAAGCTGTATGGTCCAGATGTTATTGGATGAAAGAGTTGACAGACTTCTTTCTTTGCCGATAGTGGAGGAAGTTTGAAAAAAATAATTAATGGGAGTGCCTCCTGTCACAATGATGGCCTGGTAGTTGCAATGAATAAAACAATGATCTGGTTTATTATGTCACTTAATTGCCATAATCCTGTAATCCTAAAAGCTGTAACTGAAATCTGAGTCCAAGCGATAACTGTTTACAGTGTTTGGAAACGCTTTGGAAAAAGCAGTCGTTGGGTTGTTGCATCATCTTCATACACTCTGGATAAGGAGTTTGGATGTGAATTTAAATTAGATAAAGATGAGAGAGAAAAGAGCAGCTTTGTAGTTAAATCTTGACGTTCTGCAACATCTAAGATACTAAGATCTCTGCTACATTGGCCTGATAATCAGACTGCATTTCGTTTCACTTCATTCATTCAGGCTGATATTTTGTTCATGTTAGCCAATTTCTGTTTGAGGTGGGGGGGTGTCATTTTGATATGTTTTGCGCTAACCAATCAATAGTGAGTGACGTCATTTTCAGTCTGAATGGAAGCTGCAGTAGCGGTTGCTAGGAGCAGTTAACTTAATGATTTCAGTCACAAAAATATGCCAGTTTAAGAGTTGTTAACTGTAAGTTGACTTACAACAATGTGTACGGCTGCTTTGATATCTTGTCGCCATTCTTCTGTCTATTTTTCATGGAGGTGCCTAGCTATGTAGGAAGATCACGTCCCCATTCTTAATCCCGGCTACAAAACTGGGATTATTGGATGGTTTCTGGTACCAGTGGAAAAATAGTTAGTCACTGATGGACACAACACCAGACAAAATTTAAATTAAACAAACCAGTGTACCTCCCTAAATATCTAAAATAATATTAATCTTTCCCTTTAAATAAGGCTGTATGTTCCAGACCCATGACTGAACCATTAGTACCAGACATCATTTACATAAGGACTGCATCTCCGGTGTCTCCGGACAGTGAGAGAGCCAGACTGCACACACAGGCCATCTGCATGCTGAGGTTTCATTCTGGCAGGGAGAGGAACAAGGACCTTTTGTTTCGGATTGAAAAAGTGTTCAACAGAATTGCTGTTTTCATTGGAACAAGGTGTAAAATGTGAGGCTGCCCCATTAACTGCTGGTAATTGCAAGTGTAGGTCTGTGCAAACATCTTTAAAAAAAATCCCATAGGGCGACTGATATCTCAGATTAGCAATCAAATCGGATTCAGATAATGTTTAAAAAATAACTCTGAACGCACAATAATTCCCTTTTAACTATGACTGCAGCATTCAAATGAAAAAGGACTGCACGCCAAACAAGGAATTACTTTTCTAAGGGCATGTGTTTAAATGTGTGGGGGGGGGGATTCTGAGAACTCTTTGGAGATTAAATTTTGTTAATTGCCATCATCCATCAAGCATAACATTCATAAATGGAATAGCCAATGGACATTTAAGATAATGCTCAACTATTATGATGGATCATGGTTTCAGTGCTCGTGTTCAATCTGGTTAATGTCTGAGATAATAATTTAGCTTTAATCAGTCTTATTTTATATATTTGAAATCACCACTACCTCCCGAGGCACTCGAGGGTTTTTTGTGGTCCACAACTAATAACACAATAATTTAAAGCACACATAATGCAACTACTAAAATACATTCTCTGGACTTAGTTATTTGTGAATAACAATTGCACAAAAAAAGGCATATTTATATTTAACACAAGGCTGTCACAAATTATCCAGGTCTTGGTCTTTTATTTGGCAGC
The DNA here is from genome assembly GCA_002120245.1 of Maccullochella peelii. Lineage (NCBI taxonomy): Eukaryota > Metazoa > Chordata > Actinopteri > Centrarchiformes > Percichthyidae > Maccullochella > Maccullochella peelii. The sequence goes on along the minus strand of LKNJ01003112.1, from coordinate 85,403 downwards.
TAAAAATTCTTATACAGTAAATTAAACCAGATTTATAAAATGGGTAAAATTAGCTCCACCGCAGCCAGCTACAACATAAAATACTGTGTACATGTTAATGCATCTGTAATAACAATCCAACAGTAAATATATAATATGTACCATAGACAGACAACATTTTGTCTGCATAGTGAGAACTTCTACTTTATACTTACTTATGTACTTTTACTTAAAGATCCCCTCTACACATTTTGTAAGACATACAAATAACTGCTAGGAATAATTATTTGTGTCCGATATGGTTTTTCCACAAAAAAACGTTCAGTCATATCTACTCCTTATCCAGGGTATATGAATATGTAAATATTGGTAGTTTCAAAAGTGTAACTGCTAAACATGTAACGCCTTCACTGTAACGTCCATTCTCAGTGGAGGTTTCCACATCACATTTGTACTAGTTGCATACTGGACCATGATTGGCTCCAAACTAGTTGTGATGTCACAAAGTTATGTTCATATGTACTTGTCTTAAAGAGATTTAAGGTGAGCACAGATACCACCCCCACCCCCCCTCAGAAGATGAATGTGAAAAAAAAGTTGTTTTATGTGAAGTAACAAAAAGGAAAACACATTTTTGAGTGGAGGGGTTTTTGAATGCGTAACTTTTACCTGTAATGGAGTATTTTTGTGGTATTGTGTATAATGCGGCAATTCTACCTTTATTCAAGTAAAACATCTGAATACTTTTAGGAAAAACTAAACAATCTGAAATATGAATGGCCAATATATTCACTTAATAGTGTTCAGTGTGTATTTGATGGAGCTGTGACAGTCTTTGTTTTAGTGTTTGATCCATGTGTTAAATATCAAAGTTCAGCAATGGAACAGACCAAGGCATCAAAGCTACTACTCTTACACTAAAACCGTTTTCTCCTTCTGCATCTGTATTCTGATTCTCAAATCTACGTTTTTTGTGATGTGGAACTTAACATAGTGCACAGTATGTGGACTGTGGGTCAAAGGTTACATCATCCGTACACCATCATTGCATTTGACTTTCAAAAGACACAAAGTGTCAGTGTCAATAAATGACAAGCAGGTGGAGCTGTGAGCAAAGTTAATCTCAGAAAAACTCCCAGTAACATTACATTTTGTGTCAGAGAGAGATACATCAGCTTTATCCCTGAGAAGGCTCCTTCTCATAGATGGAGCTTGTTATTACTGCGCAGCTTCCACACAGTTAAGTCTATCTAACATCAAGACCTTGCCTCTCTGCACTTACTCCATATCTGGTATAACTAGAGCTAACGCTCTCATTTTAATTGATGTTACTTCCACATCTCTGCTTCTTCCTGTGTATTCTGACGCTACCCCTGGTTGGTGATGTAAGTGACAGTGTGGAGAGGCGCTTCTAATCCGGAGGTGGCAAATAATCAGAATAATTTGGGCACTGTGTGTGTGTGTGTGTGTGTGTGTGTGTGTGTGTGTTTGTGTGGGGCGATGGCCTGTATGTACTGCTTGTCATTTTTTCAATTACTCGAGCTGTGGTTAAATGTTCATTTTCAGCAGTCAGCCCGGAGCAAAAACTACTGAGCCCCATTAGGTTTTACCCACAACCTCACACTCATTAGTTTTATCCGGTCAGACGAGAGTGAGGGAGAAGCTGCACCGGCCTTTCTAAAGAGGTCAGGGTGGAGTCTAGTGCTCTGTACAGCCACAGCAGAGATTGTTACGGAGTTTCCAGCAAGTATCCTACAAGAGTAAGACTGCTGTGAAGACTTGGCTGACCTTTTTAAGGCAAATCAGCGCATAGTCCTAATTGATCTCTTTTTCCTTCCCTGTGTCTTTCTTTCTTTCTCTCACATGTGTAGGAAACCACTGACCTATGAGAGAAGCTGATAAACATGACAGCACAATACTAGGGATTATGGTTATGTTTAAATCCAGATTCCAGTAAAATCTGGAAATTTACATTCTCTCCACTGCTAATAGGCACGGGGGCTTTTATCTATCCTCTTGCATCTAGCATGATGCTTTCAGAGGAGTACAGGCATCATTAACCAACGTCCTCTGTTTCCATTGACCTGAGGGATCCCGTCTTGATTTTGTGCCGCTATGGCTCTGCCAGCTAAATGGAGGTTACAGGGAGATTGCATCCATTATTGAGGTATTCAATTCAAATGTCACCTGTTTCCACTTGGCACTGTTTTCTCTTCCCTAATGTTTGCTCTGGGCATGGGGGGGGGGCACTGAGAGATACTTTTTTTAGCGGACATTAGCAGGGACGGATTCAAGGTGACATCGTTGTAAGTCTTGCCACTTCACCTTGCACTCTGACACCTGGACGTTCTCTCGCACTCTCTCTGCATGGTTAGTATCCTCCTGAGCACAGGCCTCTAAAACAAGCCTGATTGTAACTATTCATCATCCAGCCTCCACTTAATTGGACCAAAAGTAGATTGTAGGGTGGCACAAGCCTCTCAGGTGGGTGTGGACAGAATACAGTTCAGAAAAGACACTGAAAAAATACTTCAGCTCACATGTGCTCACATGGAATAAACCCACTTTGTCTCTAAGTGCAGGTTACCCATTTGGCCACTACAGACTCTGCTTTCATTACCCGGTTACCCTCCTGTCAGTGTAATTCAGTCCTATCATCCCTCAACCCAGTTGAAATTAACAGGTAATTTGTAAATGTCACTTTGGGTTAGACACCTCATTTTCTTCCTTTTCCAGCAATCCAGCGCACACTAGCTAATTTTTCTTGTCTTTTGTATAAGGTTTTCATTCACAAATAGAGTTATGGTCCACTAAATAAATGAGAGTAATTGAAAAAATGTGATTTACCGTAGCCTATTAGAGTCAATCAATGACATACTACCCAGGATTCCTTTAGTTACCGTACTGCTGCATGTCTGCCGTGATTCTGAAGATGTTCATTTGAGAAGTGAAATGAGATGTGAGGAGATGGTAAAAGTACTGTATTTAATTTCTTTTCACACACAAACTCTCTCACAGATTTTAAAGGACATATCAATTAATTCAGGGACAAACACATAGAATACACAAGTTTAACCTAAATGTTATGGCTGGTAAATAAAGAATTTGGTGGTTAAAGACTTCTTAAAGGGCATGGCAAGTTTATTTGTGGAGTACATTTCATACACAAAGGCAATTGAAAGTGCTTTACATTATATAATTAAACCATTAAAGGTACTATGTGTTTACAATTTGTGGTACAATGTCTATGTATTAATTGCTTTGTATTGCAAATGTGTGAACGGATTGTAACGTAACCCGACTTTCTCGGTTGCCACAGCCTGTGGACTGATTTCTATCGAAAGGACTCGGAACGGTTTTCCAGGAAAATCCAAAGGATGTGAGGTTTATGCGCACTACCGAGTGCCTTGCCTCTCTTCAGCTCCCTTACAGCACCTAAATTGTGCAACACTAGTTAACATTAGCTTAGTAATGGAGTCCACTAATGTCAACAAACAACTGGCACCCACCACAACACAGTCCATGTAGCTTGCTTGCTAATGCGGACAAATTGCTAGTTATCTAACACAGCAAAATACTGTCTTGAGCTGCTAATTCATCCAGACTCCCATGTTGTATTTAGAGTGTGTTTCTTTTCATTGTGTTCAGTTCATGTTTTTTCACCAACTAATGATTGTACAAATGTTAGCTGTAGCTAGCTAGAAACGTGTGCAGGATTGTGTCCGTGTATTCATTTTTATGACTGGTCAGATTCCAACTGATCTTGAATGTTACCAGGAACTCCTATACTTTCTGGTATTTTCCTCCAGATCCTATTCTTTTTATGTCCTTCCTCCCACCAAGATATTATAGACCTGGGCTTGGTTTACATTAACATTGCTTGTCAGTCTAAAGATTTTAGTTACATGTCTAATATATCTACATAGCCTACTGTTGTCTTTTTCGTTTATTTTTAACCTCTTACAGGTAAGAATTGCTCTTTATTTTTTTGTCTTCAACTCCCAAATTATATAATGCAAAATTCCATACAGGATAGGCACAGTGGCACATTTGCAGGTGTACTGTAGTTCTTCACTATTCTGCGAACCAGGCAAATCTGCAAGCTCTTGTTATTTTTGCTCTGGCAGATGCGTCTGCGTCTCATTCAGACAGATTTCCAGGTAACCAGGCCAGGGTCGGGCTAATCACAATGAACTGGACGGTATATTTTCTCCAAAAGAAGAACAAAAAACTTTTGTTGATAAGAAAGATGTGTTTGCCGTACTTCCGACAAGATTCGCTCAGCGCTACATCACACGTTTTGTTGCTCTGATTGGTTGTAGGTTTATCTAGGCATTTTGGTCTACCCCCCTTGATAACACCCCTTGGAAATCGAAAATGAACTTAGAGATTCCAGACTAATTCGCATTTGCAAATTGTTCTGGTGACGTCAGGCTAGTTCTTCACAAAATCCTCCACATCAATGGACGGTTTTCCAGTCACACAGTTATTCTGCATTTATGCCTGTAAATTCATGTTTTTATGACACAGAAATATCCAGACAGAAGCTTTCTGATCATACATTTCACCTGTGGTATTAAGGCTGCGCAGAACTGAAAAAAACTAACCAGATATTACCACATTCATATCGGTAATGTGTTGATATTTTGGGGATGGCTATTGGTGCTTTCAGAAGGTATTAAAGGTTTTTGAAATGATCATTAGGAATGTGAATATGATGACCAAGCAGGTAGAGGGATTCATGTTTCATTTCACTCAGCTAGAAGAATCTAATAAGGAAAATTGTTCCATTAGCTGTACTACAGCCTTTAGGACCAGGAAAATAAAACGTTTAGACTACATCATAAAATTCCGGATAATATCTACTCTCATTTGAGGATATTATATTGATAATATAGTATAGCTCCAGGTGGCATGAGCACAACATTTGTTCGAAGCAATAAATCAATTCAGACAAAGCATCATTGGCTTTCATACATAATGTATTAGTTATCAAGGGTCCAAAATATTTGAGGGAATTTGCATAAATAAGCATGCCAAGTACAGATTTACTGAGAATCACTTCAGTCTATCTCTTAACATTGTGACCTCTACAACTGAAAAACCCATAGATATAGTAAACACCTGAAGTTTTAGTGCATTTAATGCTTTTGTTCTATAGTTGTCTCAGAAGTGTTACACGAAGATCTCTCAAAATAGCATTCAAGCTAATTCCCCAATCACTCAGTGCATCGGCTAAGTGGAATTCAAGACTGATTTCACCATGTGATACCCATGTGCCTCCAGCCTAAAAGCCTCTGTGTGATTGATAAATACAAGAATTGAGGAGACATTTAGACTGGGAAAAGGGCTCTCTCATTAAAAATATGGTGTTTGTAATGAAGAGGAAATAGAATTAGCACTGAGAAGGATGAAGGGGAGCAAATTGCTGTAAATATTGTAACGACTGATCGGCAACCTCCTCCTCTAGCCACAGCAGAAAGTCATTATGTGGGTTTTGGATATAGGTTCCCCATGACCGCATATTTATTATCTATCTAAATAGAATCACTTACCTCTGATGCTGGCTCTGATAGCCAATCACCACAAATATCAGTTCCCCCTGGTGCCTCTGCCGGCAATTTTACATAAGGCCAAATGATTATGCGCACAACCAGACAGGATTGCATTTTGTTGTTAACTTGATTCGTGTTTTCCTATGAGAAATAACCATTTGTGAGGGAGATTTTCTTCCCTTTAAGAGTGTAAACTCAACACTGTTTGACATTCTCCATGGTGAAAAATGAGGTCAGTGGTAGAAAGTCAGTGTACTTTTTAAAAAGAGTGAAAGAAAAATGCCTCCTTGTATTTCTATGACTGCCATGTGGCCGTAAGCCTCCTCCATTATCCCATATCTTTATTCACTGTACCTTATTTGTCAGTATGGTGCAATTTAGCTTTAGTTTTTTCTGTGCAGCCATTGTTCAGGCATTAAGAGTTATGGCAAGAAATATATGTATTACAACTGGGGATGCAGCACAATGCCTATTCATGAAGGCAACATATGCAGTGCTCAAAAGCATGTATGCACATAGGTATTGGCCCATTTGTCAAGCCAGGAGAGCTAATTATCTCATATTGCACGATATTGTTTTCAAGCCATGCATTTCATTTTGCAACATTAAAACATACGTGGTGGAGGCAGCAGAAATGGTTTCCATGAGTATGAATGCATTACAAAATTTTGGGAGGGGATGTTGTATTAGAACTCCACAGGGATATCAGCATGCTGCACCTCTTTTGGTTTGTCATTCATCTTCCTCCGCGAGGGCGGAGAAAGAACCAGTGGGTAGTGACGCCTTCAGCCAACTTGGCAGGTTAATGAAGGTAATTTGATTTCATACATAATGGCTGCCCATGCCACACAGGGCTTAATTGCACTCGGTGTCTGGGCGTCATTTCGTGGTACTAGCCGAGGCCCTGTGTATTTCCTGAAGGTTGTGCAGAGGCAAACAAGTTCCTGATTCAAGTCAGATGGAACCGATAGCTCTGTTTCATCTGCTAATAGTTTATCTTATTTCCCAGGCAGCTGTGAGCTCTGCTGTCACAGTGTGACGGCAGCAGCTCGGTTTTAGTGAATCAAGCAAGTTCATTACTACATGGCAAACAAACACCATAGCAGGCCTTACAGTCCTGAGATGACTCTAAAGGGACATGCTGATGTTAACTTGATCTTTTGTTACACCTCAATTTGATGTTATTCATGTGGAATCTGTTTTTGTGTGACTTTTCTGTTGGTGGTTCAAACTTTCAGTCATCTTAAGCTGCTTTTCAGTGATATTTTACTTGTGTTAACTGTGTCAATTTCTCTCTTAATGTGAAACAGTTGTGTTTAGGAATAATATACTATAAACTGCCACGTTTCCATGGTTGGACATGCTCTTCACAATCTGTTAGAGGCTGTCAGTTTGTTCCTTCCCACTATTATTTGTTAATTCTATATTTCAATCGATAGTTGGATGCTAACATCCTGTAGTTTAAAGGTGTGAGCATGTGGATATGGAAACCCAAAGTGGTCAATATTAAATAAATAAACATTAAGAAAGACATTATGAAATAAATCATATGACTAAATATGCACAACATATATAATATAACCAAATGTGAAATAATACATTCAATTTTTAAAACGCTAAATATTTTAAAATGTTTAATCCCACTTGTTTTCAAGCAGGACATTTTTATTCAATTCCAGTTTTTGTTTTGAAATGTTCTTTTTTTATTCACCTGTTTCTTTTTGTCTGCCCCAATTGCATTTTTAAAATGTATTGAATTGTTTCACAATTATACATTTTGTGTGTACTTATTCATATCATTAATTCTCTCCATATCTGCAATGTAAAAAATATGTTATCTTAAATTTTGAAAATGGTATTCCAGCTTTACATATTTTACCAGCTGACTGACTGGGAAATGATACATTCCAGCAATACTGCGGAAAAAGACAAAAAAAAAAAGAACACAATGCAATGGACAATGTACAATGGAATCAAATTGTTACAGTATGGGGAGCAGGTGAGGGAAGGACCCAGGCGCAGACAGCGGGTGGAGGTGTAAAAAGGGGCTTTATTGGGGAAAAGGCAGGAAGGGAGGCAGGTAGGCAGGCAGGGCAGGCAGGTAGGTAGACAGGCAGGGCAGGCAGAAAGACAGGCAGGCAGACGGGCTGGTAAGCAGGTAGACAAGGCCGGCAGGCTGGGAAGCTGGCAGGCAGACAGAACATGGAGCAAACGATACGCAACACTAAACAATGAACCGACAAGAACCAACTGAAAAGGACAGGTACAAATAGGGAAGGGACTGACGAGGGGATCAGAAACAGGTGAGCACAAACACAGGTGAAAACACTGAGGGCTGAGACAGGAGGCGGGAACACAAGACAGAACTTCAAAATAAAAGCACCCAGGGGCCGAACCGTGACAAAATCCTACGTGGGACATATTACACTGTCATGTGATGTAGTTATTTTTGTTCTGAATGAGTGTTATCAATTGATCATCTGAAGAAAATGGCGTTTCTCATCAGAATCAAATGAAATCACAAAATAATGGTAAGTTGGATGGAGTCTGAAAAACACCATCCTAAAGTTAATTACAGGCTTTTTCTCTCACCCTATAATTGGATCCTAATCAACACTGGGGTTCAAGCTATTTTCCTAAGACCTCTTCATTTGATCATTATCTATAAAGCTGTTGTAGATATTATAGGCCATATTCCTTTACTCTGCCATAAAATCTAAATGGATCTTGTTTCAAAGCCTCAAGGACAGTCTGTGATGAGCTTGTCTAGATTGCACTTTTCTGCTTATCTTCATCTACAGAGATGTCTGTAAACATCATAATGCACAGATCAAAATAGTGCCATGTTGCACGGGTTACAAATAAAACTGTAGTTCTTCATACCAAAGAACTTCTTAACACTATGCAAATATACATATACATTTAGTGATAATAGCTACATTACAACAAAACAATGATACTTTGTCATTTTTGCAATCATTACATTCAAATGTTGAATTGTATTTAGTGATGACTGCTATGTAGAAAAACTGCTGGTAAGACCATGCAGCGCTGTTGTTTCAGCAAAAGCCAAGGTATGGCAATGTGACATGACGTCAAGGACCTACTATCCTATTGAAATCTGTTTTAACAGACATGTAGCTCTCTCTCACATTCACAGTGCCTAATGCTTGCATGTAATGCTTACGCCTTTCATCGTATCTATTTTGGCGCATATTTCAGCACCATGGACTAGAGGGCGGACACCCGACAAACATTTTGGCTTTGGGTCGGGTTCGAGTCGGGTGCGGTCATGTCATTCTTGACATGGTGTTTCCTGTTCAGTGCTGGGGTTTGTTATTTACGTGACAACACGTGAATGCAGCACACAGGCGGTAAATAAAAAAATCATGTAGCCTAGCTAAGGATGGAGGACGTCAAACAAAAGTGTCATCGGGGAAGTTTAAAAAACTAGTGAAAACCATGCAGGGAAACCTTCAGCAGACAGCTGTGCAGGAATGTGGTTGCGGATGTGATGCTGGTAAACTAAACAGATTGAACTGAAGACATCTGCATGGTTCTTACCTGCAGTCACCTGCAGCGTGTTACTACTCATAAGTGAATCTAGCATAGAAACAGTAGCTACAGCTGCTTCAGCTTACATTACCTGCAGCGGGCTCAGGTCGGGTTCTGCCTGTTGGGTTCGGGCTGGGCTCAGTTATTACTCTCTCGGACTCTGGTCGGGTTCGGACAGACATATGCGTCCCGAGCTGCACTCTACCTTGGACAGAGAGCGGACTCCACTCTATCATTAGTCATGTGTTTAAACTTCACAGAAAATAAAGAATGCATTGAATTACATGCTAATTTCTAGTAGGTAACCAAGAACTGTTCAAAACACAGCAAAACATTAGTAGTGTTAGCCGCCTGGCTACACTGAGGAGGGGACACTGGCAATACAAGTGAAATTAGTTTCTTAATTTTATTTATTTATTAATTTTTTAAAAACTGATTCCAAGGTATGGCAGCTGCCATACGTAATTGACGCCTATGAGACCATGTCTGACAATTAAAGCTGAATATACCTGATATCATTAAAATCAGTGGTTCCCAGCCCTTTTTTGTCTGGCGTACCCCCACAGACCTATAACATGAGCTCAGGTACCCCTTCAGTGACACCAGCTGTCATTTTCCAAATTTGTTCATTTGAATGGATGTTGTTTAACACTATTAATTATATAAAAGAGAATATTATTTAAATGTCTTTTCATACAGTAAACATAGTGTTCCTGGAATTGTCTGTGTTTAGGCTTGGTATCATTTTTTTTTTCAGTAGGCTCTGTAAAGTTTGCATTCATACAACTACCACTTGGGGTAGAATAAGGTGGGTGTTTCAACCATTTTTGCTATCCATACTGACTTCTTTGCTTACGTGCTAACGAGTTTTCATGCACTCTCAATTACATGGTGTTCAGTCAGTTACAACTGACTCAGGTTGTTGGGAAGCGAGTCCTGTGCAGTCGGCCTATCATAGCTGGAAGGTTACTGGTTATTATGTTAAATATACAAAAATATATTTTTTTTCAGCTACTCCACAATATTTACATGTACCCCCTGGCAACTGCAAAAGTAGCCCCTAAGCTAATGTTAGCTAACATTGTAATTTCACAGAGCTGCTGCTCAGCTCTGAATGTGCTGGCGTGTCAGCCAGTATTCAACTGCTAACTAGCTAGCACTAGCTAGCACCTATGGGGCAAGAAGACCTTTGAAATATCAAAACAGTAGAGAGTGGAGTTTCTCTCTCTAAGAAACCATCTTTAGCCAAGCATACAGACACCAGCCTGGCCAACAGTTTTATTTTGTTAGCTTGGCTAACTCACAAAATTAACGTTGATACAGATGACAAAATCTAAAAATGAGATGCCTGCTGCAGCATGGATCCTGCCCTTGATTTTATGGGGGACAACTGGGTGCAGGGAGGTTGTAGTGTTGGGACATTCAATATTTCAAATGGGTCAATGTCGCAAGAACATGAATCTGACAATTAATCACTGTAGATTTGGTTAATACATTGTTTTTTAACTTAATGAAAACCTGGGCTTACACTAAGAATAATGCAATGGCTATGAGCTCTGTAATAAGGTTCACAGACCTGGTAAATTTTGAAATATCACATTACTGAAGTAAAAATATTATGCAGTATAGTGCCATTAATGTTGAATTGAGATATAGTAATCTCTGAAAGTGTTTGAAGAGTTCATACTGGAGAGATTTTAAAGTGTTGTTGTGGACTAATGCTTGCTGGATCATACATTATGCTAGCAGGGGCAGAGTCTGTACTGCATTTAGATTTGTGCCAGCATACAATTATTTAGAGCCATAACAGACCATATGTACGGCCGCATGTTACCTTTGACTCTCATCAGCCAGGCTCACAATCACCAAAATGTTGTTTGCATTGGCCAGACTCATTGTTCTCTTACTGCATAACAATGTTCACTCAATGCCAGGCATGAAATAGAAAGCCACTGGACTCAGGGTGTAGAGTGGATAAGCACTCCTACAGTTTCTCATAATATCTAGCTAAAAGCCTGGTTCTTCCTCACCTCACTGCCTACCTTTACTAGTGGCTGTACAATTAGCAATAACAATCCCTAACATAACGTGTGTGTGTGTGTGTGTGTGTGTGTGCCAAGTCCAACGTTGCTCTTTCCTTCACAATATTTGGGCTTCACATTTTACATGTAGGTGTTCAGCTGGTACCTCAATTTAGACTAACAGAAGAATAAGTTAGATGTTTCGCAATCACGAACATTACAAGAAACCAGTATGAAGAAGGAGTGGTCTGAACCATGTCGCCTTGACATCTCATGTAAGAGAAAATGGAAAATACATTAAATAAGTAGATGTGTGTATGTAAGGTAGACTACAGATTTTTATAATCCATGAAAATTAATTTCATAGCACACATTAAAGTCAGTGGAACAAGCAGAGGTGCAAGCATTTAGCCCAATTAACCTTTTCAGCAAATCTTAAATGATAGTGAGTGACAGGCAGAAAATAATAAATGAATATGATCAAAAATAATTGCTACAGAGGCTCTGTAATGGGCTGGAGCACATCTTTGATGACAGCATTAGCTAACATTGCCATACTGGTATTATTCCCTGTTTTCTGGAGCCAAGCCAAGTTGAAAATAGTGTAATGGCACTGAGAGTGTTGAGTGGTTTGTTGTAATGAACAACATGCTTTGCTTGTAGTTGAATATCAACAACATGAATGTATGGCCTGATGGAAAGAGCGGTGCCCTTGACCCATATTCAGCATAATAATACTGAAAATCTTGTTTATACAAGAATCTTTTATATTCCTCACAGATTTTTCTTGGAATGTCCGGTGTATTCCAGTAATGTGTTGGACTCTCAACTCAGACAGTATCTCCATCTTGTTTGAAGAGGCTGGGATGATCCACCTCACCTTGGCATTACCAACGACCATGACTATCCAGCAGCAGGCTCCTGGCCAGTCTGGACTTCACATCATGCTGGGTAGCATGTGAGCAATGTGTGTGCTCTGTTCAGATAGATGATGTTAGAGATGACGCAGATGCAGGAAAAAGACAAATCAACTCAGATCAGTGTCTATGAAATTTACAAAAATACTCACATAGTCTACATTTGTTTGGTTATCAGTGTGCTTATGTGTACAGTATGCGTGTGCTTATAGTGCACATGTAGTTCCTATAATCTACTCTTTCTTTGTGAACCTGATTTTGCAATCCTTTGCCTTTGTATGTGTAAGTGCACAGTGATTGGGTAGTCACGTCAGGCCGACTTTTTTTCTGTGGAAACTTTCCTTTTATAAGGTCAACATTCATGGTTGTTTGGTTCCATAATCTACCATAAAGCCGAAGTCCACTTCTGAAAATGGCTCATTAAGATTTTGATCAATCTTGTGCTTTCGGTGAGACAGACGTAGGAAATGCCATCAGAAAATTGCATTTCCCAATGACATTAGGCGCCCAGTTGACCATCCAATTCCATGTGTTTCTATTGAGATGTTAAGATCTGATATCATTTGGGTCAGAAAACCTGCTTTTTTTTTTTTCTAAGTGAGGCAATTAAATTTCCTTGATGGTCTCTGAGAGCACTTAGCTTAAGAGAATACACTTCTAAATCAAAAAGCTTTCAATCATCTCAAATCATATTTGGGAGAAATCTGCCCCGGAGTGTAGTGTCACATGCAATGCTATTGAGCATGTGACAGACCCATGCTGAGATAGGCGATGTTGGGAAAGGTTATTGTGCATGTCTCTGTGGGCTGTGCATTGGCTGAGACATGTTGTTCGTCGGCATCACAATGTAACTTCATATCAAAGACAGGACAGGATAAGAGAGGCTAACCTAAACTGAAGAGAGGCCTGCCAAATTGAGACAGATTGTATCAAAGAACATAAATGAGAAGAGAAATATTTATGGACTGCTGAATGTATTACACTTCCTCTCTCACGCTGGGATTTGTTGCTATCTTAGACTAACAAAGACTGATTGGAAGTTGTAAAGAATCATCTCATTTACAAATTGGATGGAATTAGCTTAAAAAACGCCATAAGACCTGCCATGTATGGAAGAGAATATTGGCCAAAAAGGTTTGAATTTTATAAGCAACTGAATACCTAATACCTAATAAAATGAAAGTCAAACAATCTGGTTGGCTTGGTCAAATTTAGACACTAAAATTCAAGATCAATTCAGATCTGAACATCTGATAGCGTGGATAAGAAATCGAGCCTGAATGAAATCGATCTGACCTCAAAAATGCAAATTCTGTAAAGTGTTGTATTAAACAAAGTAACATGTAAAGAGCTTTAGTTAGTAAATTGAATCATTGAAAAATGAGCAAGATGACCGTCTGGCAAGTCTGAAATCAAATACCTCATTCTCTGTAACTACCTGTTCACTGGTTTACCATCCCGCTCCATTTTACCACTGCTAATTAGGCGAGTTTTATAACCAGGTTTACTTAACTCTGTCATGCAAGGATAAATTACCATTTTGCACTTCTCACTTAATCATTTTAATTACCACAGGCAATTTATCAGGCTGTCTTCAGGGTATGAATAATTGGAAAGATTATTAGATGAGAGTATAAACTGTATATATCAGGATGTACAGTAGATGTAAGAATTTATGGTATATTTTGAGATGGAAATATGGTATATGAGTTTGCACTATATACAATATACTTCACAGCCCATCATATTATAGTCAAATGTGTTAGATGCAACTATTTGATTTGATTTGATTCACCGTCTGTCCTCCCGTACAGAGAACATCAGCAGTAGACAGAGGGCCTCGCTGTTATGCAGGTTTACACATTTTAATGCTTGTGTGCGTCGGGAGTGTGTTTGGGAGGGGCCGGCCCTTTGTTGACTTTATCCTGACATTCATTCCCACACTATATCAGCAGCGAAAGAGGGATACATCACACGCCTCCTCCACACAGATCAAAGAGGGGTGTGCCACGCTGCTGTGGGGCTTACTTGAGAGACTACCAACATGAAAATACCACATCCCAGTCCTCGGTGGGGGGCCGGTCTGTAATTGTGTCTTGTCAGACCTCCAAAGTCCCCCTCACAGCTTCGTACCTGACATTCCCCCCAATGAATTTATTTTTCATTCTTTGGTATTTTGGCAGCGGTGCCACTTGTGACCAAATTTAGCTCTTTTCTCCCACCGTGTGTGCTGCAAGCCAATGATAAAAGTGTGTGAAAACTGCACTTTGTATGAAAAGAGAAAAAGAAAAAGAGTTACCCCCATCAAGAAAAGGTCACATCGAGCTGCTCATGAACGGGCAAATGCACCACTGTCGTATCAGTTTATATATGCCTCACTGTAAAACATTTGGCGAGAAAAGAAATTGCCACGGAATTCTGAAAGAGAAAAGCCAAATCAGCGATCCATCTACAGAATCAAACTTATCATGGAGCCATTTTGTGTGATCAACCAAAACCAAGAAGGACATCAAATTCAGTTTCATCAAATTGCATGAAATATGACACAATTATATAATGAAGGGCCTTGCCCAAACCCTGAGCTCTAAACACCAGAATGCATAATGCATGTTTTTCAGAGGCTCACTGTTGTTGGCTTCACTACATTTCACCAAAAAATACCGGGAACAGATTTGTACCCAGAATTTAGGCCCTGACACATCCAGAAGTCGTTCATGCTATAAGAAGGCGCTCTTCAGTTCGCCACAAACGAGATCCCCTGTCATTGAATTGTGATTGTATTTTTGATATATTAAAGAAACCTGTAGTAATTGGCACATCTCTGCAAACAACGCGACACAAAAATTCACTTTGTGTTATGTCTGAACTCGCCTTTATTGATGAAACAACTGGTCTAGGTGGTGCTGGAAAATAGGCTTTAGCTGGCAGAGAGACTGACTCCATGGGAGGTGTAGACAGACCGTGCTACCTCCATGGCACAAAATGTCGCTAGCTGCTTCTTTTCACCTGCTGGTAATGAGCTCCGCCACGAGGGTGTAACAGACAGTCCTGCCTGTGTATTTTGAATCAAGGCTCTCATTATATATTTTGACATCATAAATTGTGGGTGAAATGGTGGGTGCTGCATGTTGTAGGCCGCCATATTTATTACATCTGCACTACTTGTTACTAACTGACTGATGTCAAGGAACTATTTAATGATGATGACTACAAAATAAAGGAATCCACTGTACCACACGATACTAAACCTCATTCAACATCACCTTTTTTGGCTTCAACAGGATTTGATGAGCGTTATATTACAGTATTCCCCCAAAAAGCAGGGCCTAAATGCAGCTTTTTACTGTCAGTAAGAACTGGGAACAAGTTCTCAGTGGCAATAGAAGAATAATAATAAGTAGTACTAACTGCTAAATTGAGTCAGTCGTATCCATTTTTACAGCACCAAAAATTACACTAACTAATATACATATGCAGAAAATGTCCTGACTGTATCAACTCAATGATAAGTTCAGCACAAACACATACTGTTCAGCGCTGCACCTCTGACTGACTGTAGTGCTCCTTGAAATCTCCCCGTGCTAACATGCTATATGTTACTGACAGGACTGAAGATTAGCATATGACATGACAGATTACATTAAATCACGTCTGCGCCGTACTTTATGACATTAGCCTCTTAGCCCAGGCATACAGATGCATGCAAATGCTCCCCCAAACCCTCTTATTTAAATCTGCTGCATGACATGGCGCCTTTGATATGATTATTAGTCATCTAAGCGACTTGACTTCACCCTCATCAGATAGGAGATGTCAGCGAAGGGGAGAAATGATGGCCACTTTGAACATGAACCTTGACAAGCTGCGGTGAAACACTGAAAAGCAGACGACTGACTGAAAATGTTATTTAACAAAAGGATGTGCAGGTGGGGAGATCTTTCTCACTCTGCCATACTCTGATGCCTGATTTCCTCGTGGAATGTTTGAAACGTTGGACAAACAGCACTGTAATATGAGGGAAGAAAGTTGTTGGGAATGTGGTTGTTCTTTTCATGCTGTCCAACTCATTAGTAACAGAAGTCAGTCTATCTCAATCATAACTGCTACCCAGATGGCTCTCCAATCTGCCCCATGTAAAGAGTGAATCATCATAATCACATAATCTGGTGTTTAACACATGCCTTTTGCTTCAGTTTTTTTAAATTATACTCTACAGTAATACATAAATCAAGCTCTTCCTTTTTCAGATCTGCAAGTGACAGAGATCGTGAGATATCACGCAGTCTGAAAGAATTCAGTGATCTTGATGTTTCAACCTCATTCCAATTGTTAGCCACATCCATGTGTTTGCATATAGTGATACCCGCAGTCTCCTACTCTTTGGGGAGGCAGGGATTGTAGATACTTCTCTTCAATTATTCCCAGTGTCATCGGAGAAGCCCCCAACACCACTCGAGTGTCTTGTCTGTGCTCTCTGGTCTTTAATCTTAATTATAAAGCTATCATTACAGCATGAACCCTGGGCTGCCAACAGTGGAGCCCTGGGCTCATCTGCTCTGAATCAATCAAACTAAGTTCTGCACTGGAGGACTTTTTCTCTTTTTTCCATCAGGTCATTTTGATTCTCCCTTATCTCATTTTCATAATTATGCTTGTCCCCTCTCTAATGGAGTGAAAATTCTCTCCCTCCCGAAGCTTTACATGGTCAAGTCTGAATATTTAAACTGTGTTGCAACCTTGAACATCTGACCTTGCTTTAGAACTTTGTGACAACCACAGTGTTTTTATTTGCTGGTAGCAAGCGGAGCTTCAGTGTTTAATCCAAAAGATCTGAATGTGTTCCCTGCAGCGCTTGTTAACAGAGCCTTGTTAATAGTGGAGGATGAGACAAGAACAAAATAACTTCAGCAGTTTATTGTTTATGAGAAGGTGTTAGATATGGAGTTATGTGTCTGCGAAACGCCCTCATTCACACTCAAATTGTCAGCTTCTGCTGTAAATCAAGGCACTAAAATTGGATGACAGAGAGAAAGTTGGCAGCAGCCAATGACAAATTCTCCCCGTCTCAAACGCAGCTGACATCTTAAAGCTGTGATCAAGTGGAATGATCTGAGGCAGTCAGCACTCAATTGAGAAGTACAGTATGTGTGTGTGTGTGTGTGTGTGTGTGTGTGGTGGTTACATTTTAGATTTCCCTATTCAAAAAGTGAGGAGAATTAAGATTTCTGTTCAACTTAAAACAAATAAAAATAAAAAAGGAGGTTTATTCTCGGTCACCAATATATTCTAAGAACGGGGTCCAAATCTTACAGAATACCTCAATCATACACTTAGACCCACATGTCAAATATTCCATAGGTATCATTTCAAAAATAAAGGAGGAGGTTTGTTCTGTTCTGAAAGTATCTTATGGTTCATTTTCAAAATGTTGTATGCAATATTCTGTATCAGCTTCACTGTCCTCTGGTCTCTAGTCGTAACTCATGAAAGACACACTATCCAAATATAGAGTTACAGTTGAACAGCTAGACAATGAGCCTATGAACTTTCAGTCTACAGTGGAGAAACTCAATCCAAATCCTACACAAAGATGACCTGCGAGTCACATCATTCATCATTAGACGGTGGAACAGATCAAAGAGTAGAAGAACTGAGCTTTTCAGCTTTCAACAGGCGCTGCAGGTACAGTATTGCTTCCCACTGTCCATGCCACCTAGTCATAGCACAAAGGGAAAAGAGCCTGACAAGTGAGCATGTGACAGAGAAGATTATGTTGAGTCCATAGGTCACATTTCTTTAATGCGCAAACCCTCCGAAATACCTTTTATTGCTGTCTGGGAGAAAGCGAGAGCCTTCGTTTAATGCGATAGAACGGAGGTCCTGATTGGTTTTAAAATATGCAAAGAAGTACATGCTAACATTAACCACTGCCTACATTATTTATCCTCCTGAAAAGTGTTTTATCAGCACTAGGCCTGCTTTACTTTACTTTTAAATATTCAAATTAGAGCGGAACTAAAATATCTATCTTGCAATAAAAGGGCTCTTTCACATTTGATTTTAAAATGAAGCTCGCAATTCTCACATGTTTGGTTAAAAATGGTTTGGTATATTGCAAATTCTGTAGAGCTGCATTTTTTTTAAAGGAACTGCTGCAGGCCTAACTACGCGCAGTGATCAATATTTTTTCTATGTGGCTGCAATACAGTCAGGAACTGATGATTGTTCAACTTCCGAGGAGACATTCGGTTTAGCATTATAATATCAAAACAAGCAATAACTGGTCAGCCACATGCTTCTACTGAAATATGTGAATTCCAAGATTGGTATGTAATGCAAGGACTGTATTACCTACATTTAGTTCCACTTTGAGCAATGACTTCAAATCCACTTCAAACTGTGTGCGAGCCTTGAGAGTGAACTTGAAAATGTACTAAAAGTGCCGTATCATAGTGTGAGAGAAAGGTTCTTAAACAAAATATGTTTTTCACAGTAACACCACAAGGTCATAAACTAACAGTCCATTTCTCAGTCTTTAGTGGTTGATTCTCTCCCTGATGTGGACTTTATTTACATGGCAGGAGGTTTTAGAGGGAGAGGGAAAAGCTTTTACTGTGGTTTACATTGGCCATGTATCATTGGGCTTACTAAAAACTAAAGAGCTGTTCCTTGCTTTTTAGCACTCAATCTTTTTCCCCCGCTCTTTATTCCCTAACACCCATCACAAATTTGGTCTGGTATGTGACTACTAATTTATCCTTTCAATGAATGATATCCTGTCATCTCCTCATTTGTCCCTGAGTGTTTCTAATCTGAGATAATCCCAGTCAAATCCTTTGATTGTGTGTTTGGACCTGATCCATCTCTAAAGAAGCAATTTAATGGGCTTCATGGCACTTGGTGTAAAGTCATTTATCTAGTGGATTGGATGTGAATGCTTGTTTTAATAAGTGCTCTTCATGAATAGTAGGAGACATGCCATTTAATTAGGCAGAGTGTAGACCTATCCCATCTCCACAACTTCTCCAAGGTTTTTTTATTTGGAGCTGAGTGCTTTGTTACAGAAAATATGGAACTCCTCAGATTTTGCACCTGTATAAAGAAAAAAGATTGTGCTCTTTTTATGGTATATTTATGCTATATGTAAACAGTATGTTTCACTTTTAAGAGAAAATGCTTTGAGAATGACAACTAAAGCATCCTGTTTGGTAAACCTAGCACTAGGGCTGGGCGATATGGCCAAAAATGTTACGACAAAAAATATTTTCAATTTCAGTTTCAAGTTTAAAGGCAGATTTTTGCTCCTGAGTGAAAGTTGAAGAAACCAGGTGGTTAATTGTGGTTTTAAACTATTCTTTATTGTCAGAACATGACAAACACTTGCCAAACAGTAATTTCTGCCTTTCTGCGTGTTCTAACGGGTGATATTGTTTCAAATCATGAATCAGGTTTGTGGTGTTTCCCATCTCAGCTGGCTCGTGTCTTCGGCACAGTTTGCTTTGTTTTTTGTCGGATGGTAAATAGCCAAAATATCTCCAAACTACTGAAGTTGAGTGAATCTTGAAAGTTTGGAAAATGCTTAATTTTAACTGTTATGTTTTCAAGGTTAGGAATGTGCTTGAATTCGAATATACTCCTTGAAAAATGCTTGATTTTCAACATAATCTGGTGTTTCATCATCTACACAGTCACTCATGTAAACCAAACATCTTAATATTTATTATATTATAAAACATAATATTTGAGATGAAATGATCCCATCATCATATTTGTTTGTTGTCTCCTGGCATTTATAGTAACTATTTAGATATGATGATAAAGGCTTTGAAAATCTGGTCATTTTTGGTTTAGGTACCTTGAAAGTGCTTGAAAAGTGCTTGCATTTTTACTCTTAAAAAGCTGTACAAACCCTGCCTATCACCAAGACAGGAAACTATTCTGGGAGACCTGAAAACATCGGCCGGTGCGGGAACAAATAATGCCACAACTGCTACTGGGGAACTGGTATTTGCAAGCAGTCAATATGCAGAAAGTGTGTGGGGAAATTCCAAAATCTGTTTGTCATTTCCCAGCAGTGAGCATGCATGATGATTCTTGCAACACAAAAGTAAAGAAAGTAATCTCTTCCATTACATGTTCCTCCTTCATTATGAAATCTTGCCAACCTTATACTATTTTCCCCTAAACAAAGCTATGCACGTGGCTGAAAATAACAAGGATCTACCTTTGTGGTGTATTACAATCATCAGCTTCTCACTCACAGCATCTATTTTTAGTCTTGACAGCGAATGCACCAAGTTCACCAAAAAGCTTTTTTCCGTTCCACTTCCTGTCCTGACGTGCCTCCCAGTGTGCTGCCGTGATTGGCTGCTAATTTTTCACAACTTCCTCAAAAACAAAAACACAGAGTGACCAGCTGACAGCGAGTGCAGTGGTAGAAAGTGCAGATAAACAGTAGTGGATGTATGTTTTGACACGCTGATTTGTCCCTAAACGCTCATGTAACCCCGGCGAGAGAAAAAATAGGAATTTTAGCAGGAAGTGTGGGAGGGCGGGGGGTCGCTGGTATCTGGAAGTACTCAGGAGTGAGTGGAAGAAGTCGTCTCTCAGCCACAACAAGAGTGAAATATGGGCAGTGAGTACCAACCACTGTCTCCAGCAGACTCATGCAGAAGCTTATTCATAGGTATGTATGTTGTCCTAAACTGTTACTTTCCAATTCATGAGAAACACTACACTTTGGAATAGATTCAGTAATTACTCTAATTACTATTAATAATATTATTAATGATCTGGTAATGTCTACCACTTTTTTAAATGTAGGCTTTATATGTATAATCAAATAATATTGATAAGTTATTCAGGTTATACATACAGAAACAATGCCAAAGGTAATTGTTAAGTTAGCTTAAATAACTATATTAATAATATTTAGCAATAAACCATTTACTTAATGGACTGTACATAAGTAAACAGTGGCAAGCCAGTTGTGTGACTTAAAAAAATAAATGTACATACAATTGTTTTACGTTGCAATAATGTTGCAAACCCTCTGAGGGCTGTGGAGTGGATCACATTGAATCTTCTCTTCTTCTCACTCCTTGCTGAAGGGGCACTCCACTGGTTTTGCAAGTTCAGTTTACTCATCACAGACAGCACTCCTCAGCCTGTGAATACAGTTAGCCTACATAACATCTTCTCTGGTCCTGGAGGGAGCTTTCAGAGGTCAGAAAAATCTAGACTACAAATTTATAACAGAAAGCCTGTGTTACAAACAGGAGGCACGGGGTTTGAGAGACGTGGGCATTCAGGCAGGGAGGGTCTTAATTAAAGATGGTATTGAGTTGCAGTTTGGGAAATGAAAAGATCCAAGCCTCTGCCACTTTGATTTTGACCATTCTTTTTCAAACTGCCTCTCACAAGTTTCCAACTGTATGGAAGTCCAGTACTAAATTGCTGGAGTTCCCCTTTAACTTATGTGCCCTTATAGTTGGGGGAAATATTAGTTATTTCTGTACTATCACCAAGAATTGGGAAAAACACTTAGAAATACAATATAAACATATCTTTCAAACATTAACCCATAATTAACGAGACGTTTTGCATGAATGCAGCTTTTGGAAATGAATGAATCTGCACATTATCTGATGCCCTATATGAGTCATCACAGGTTCACCACTGCCGAAACTGTGGACCTAAATCATAGCTTTTGCAAAGCTGCGGTTTCCCCCGTTGTTTTAAGGTTGTGAGGACATTATTTTTAGCAGGGTTCATGTGATCTTTTTTGCATTCTGCAAGATCAAGGTCGGTCACAATAAAAATTCTTTAACAACAAGTAACAGTATCTTTAAGGACCGATTCCCTACTCTAAGATGCTTGATAAATACAGGGCCAGGTGCAGCATGAAATATACAGTATCTTCTTACATACATTATAAATGTAATGTAGGTGTGTCATTTAAAGTAACCTGCCATAAATGTGAAAAATTGATCCCTTACTTGTTTTTCCATTATTACAGTACTTTCATATCAATTAAAATATCAAGAGATATGCAGTGGATAAAGAGAAACTGACAAGTTAGACAAGGATTTTGAGGCTCTGAGAGAGTTTTGGATCATGGAAAAGGTGCACCTCAGTACCAGGCTTATGTCCCTAATATTCTTTACTTTCAGTTTACTCTATGATCTCATTTCATGACTTGGATCACATTATAGTTCAAATAAATCAGCATTGGTCAGTAAAACACTAATTCCTGCTTCCATCTAGAGGTGCTCTAGGCCTGCGCTTGGAAGTCGTGTCGGCCGCGGTGTTAACTTACCAGTCCCCCAACCCCCACCCAATCCCCACCCCCCATTGTAGCCAGATGGCTGTCACACAGGCGGTTCCTTGCCTAGACCATGCTGATTTCCCATCATTCTTTTGTTAATGAGGTCGTTAGCATTGCAACGGACAATTAAATTATCTCAATCTGGCATTTTCCTCATTTGTTTACCGTATAGTGTACTGTACGGTGCTTCAGACGCCTCGAATAACACTGCTGAGTTTGACTGCTTCTGTTGAGATTATGACTTCTAGCCTTCTATCATTTTCTTTCTTATGATTCATGATACTGTGCAGCAGGGAATTAACACATCACTGACAGACGCCCACCACTAAAGCCATTTTCAGACAAATCAAGTGGTATAAGCAGAGCTCTTGAGAGAGTTCGTGTTGGTACATTCTCCTCTGTGATAGTGGGAGATCAGCGTCTCCAGCTGACAAACTTTGTTTTAGTACATCATCACCCTGTATGGAAACAACACAGCCCGGAGCTGCTGCTGCTGCTGCACAGAGGAAGTTTTGTTAGCTGTTAAAACGTGTAGAGAGGGTGACTTCAGCCAGTTAGTCGAGCGCTCACCTTCATGTGAAACGCTGCCGAACACTGACACCGCTGACAGTTAATTATGGGAGTCACAGATCACGCAGACGTGTCAGCTCAGCTACGATTGACGCGCCGCATGTTTACATCTCTGTTCTAATGTTGTTTTCTAGTTATTTTCTCAGCAGCAGTACATCCGTTACTTAGCTCCAGAAGTGCCTCAGGGCTTGCCATAATGATCGTAAAAGCAGTACAGATTCGGGGGAATGAATTGTTAAAAAGGACTTGTGGGTATAATTGGTGAACCTGCCATCACAGTAACTTTGGAAATATTTTACCAGGCTGTTGAAACACACAGACTGCCTGTTAGCTAGACTGTCATACTCTATATGTATGTCTCTGCATGGCTCCATTATTTCTGCAAACTCTTCTACACATACAGAGTTATTTTGACAATGAGTGAAAACTAAACCTGATATATTGTGAGACAGGCGGACGGAAAGAAAGCAAACATATGAATTTTGACACACAGTAGTATTAGGAAAGTGCCTCACTGGAATGATTTCCATTAGTAGGCCAGGTGGTTGGTGTCAGTAACAGGGAGGTAAAGGAAGCGGCAGCCAGACACCACACATTTATCTAAAAATGCCTGATTTTTGACTTAACCAAAAAAGTTTATCTATCTATTTCATAGCTTGTCTCAGAGATATTAGTGCAAGGTGAGATATATGCCTGGTCAGTGATAAAATCTGCTTACACAGAATCGGATGGCTTATATTAAAAACCCAGCCTTTGATTAAAAGATTTTTCATCTGAAGATAGATTTTCACCTGAAGCAATCTGGTTCAACGAGAGGCCCAAAAGAGACAGGAGCTTCTGAGGCAGCAGTTTATCCCCCATTGAGGCGAGCACACACGACAGCTAGCCCTCACTGCTGCCTTCCAATGTTTTTATGGGATGAAACCAACAAATCTGGCTTCTAGCTACTGTCCAATATTTAGCCTCAAAAAATCCTCACCAACGGAGATATTGCTGGTTAAATCAGAGATGCTGGTTGCAGCACAAAGGAGCATTAAAACTGTGAGTGGATCTTCATCACGGCTAACCCCAGCCCTGGGCTAGGACCACATGTCTGGCAGCTAGCGCATGTTTTATTCCACTGCTCACCTTTTATGTCCACTCCTAATTGAACCCGGGACGGATCATTTTGCTGCAAGATATTAGGCATCGTTTCAGCAGCGAGTTCAAAGCAGCTGTAAGTTTTGAAGGCAGCAAACAATGTGTTGTCGTTAACAATTAACAACTCCAGATCCTTCTTTTCACCCTGTTGCCAAACACAGGCATATCAGGCCGGGCTTTAACACATTTTGTAAATCCTCTTTAGACTTCATGAGCTAATTTAGAGAAATGATGAGAGATCCACTAAAACAAATTGGTGGAAAATCTTGAAATGATAGTAGTCATGTTAGTGGGAGTGAACATGTTTGCCTGTATTTGTGTGTTAGACTGGTGACCTGTCAAGAAAGCACTCTCTCCCAATGCATGCTGGGATACGCTTTATACCCCACTCGACCCTGAGTAGGTTAAGTCCGACATTTTCACATTAGGGATTTATGACATCAAGGCTACGTCCACACTAATACATTTTTGTTTTAAAATGCATAGCTTTTGCTACGTTTGCGCCTAGCGTCCACACTACTCCAGTCTTTTATAACCCCTGAAACAGAGACTTTTTAAAACGCTGCTGATCCCGTTTTAGTTTGAAAACTCCGGGATTGCATTTTAGTGAGCACAGGCGGAAATGGAGACGTTCTAAAACGATGACACAGACACCCACGTTCGTTTCCTGATTGGGTCTTATCAGCCACAATGTGTCCTTCCCTGATTTGTCACACCCCTATCACGTGACTCTTTTCCGGAAGAAAACAAACAGCCTTGACTACCAGCGGTTAATTCAACGTGATGATTTACAACATTTACTTTCAGTAACAGTTCCACCTGGTCGTCGGTCCAAGCAGAGGAATCTCTGCTCTTACTTTTCTCCATTGCTGTTATTCGTTCGGAGTATTTTCTGCAACTAAGCAACCAACCGCAGAGTAGACAATCTGCTTCCTGTTTACACTGGCACGTGCATGCCCAGTGTACATGAATGGTCATGTGAGATGTGTTTTCAGGCGTGTAGTGTGGACAGAGATTATATCTGAAACGGTGATAAAACGCTTGCGTGGATGGAGATCGTTTTCATTTTAAAATATAAAAGTATTAGTGTGGATGTAGCCTAAACCTCCTGTTTGAAAATAAATACTTTTCTACAATAGCTGCATTCAAAAACTCAGGAGAGGATGGCGACTAAACCAGAGTAAATATAGAGATTACTGGACTTGCATTCAAGAGGTGGCCAGAAACACGACTCCAACTGAATGCTAATGTCACTGGTTGTGTAAACACGCAACAGTTTGCTAACACATTCACCATAACAACTTTATATGGTGAAAATCTTGTATTATATTTTGTAATGTATTTTCAACTTGTTTCAGTGTCCCAAAGAGGTAAAAAACAAAAACAAAAAAAACTACGAATGTAGCTTTAAGGTTTGTTGGTTGTGCTCTGACTAATTACATTTCTTACATTACGTATTATAGTGTTAAAGCATTAAAATATATATATATGATTTGTCCATAGATGGACCATTTGTGCCACCTTGTAGATTTCTGAGCTGCTCTAACTGACTAACTAAGAATTGTAGTGTCAACTACAATCCCGGTAACCCTGGTGAACTGGGACATACAGTGCAGTCTGCTCTGTAGAAAGGTTGATTTAAAAGAAGCAATCTGATAGATGGCACTAAAACAGCCAAACTCTCCATATTGTAGGATTCATAAAACAGATCGTCCCATTTATGATTGCTGTATGGACGATGTGGGTGGACAGCATTAACTTAATTGTGTCATCTCTTTATTGAGTCAGATTAGATGTATTTTCTTGTATTCTCTATATTGCCTCTAGCTTATCAATCCAAAATTCCATTTAATCTTACCTAAATGCTTGTGCATGGCAAAGCAGTGAGAACTCGACTCTCTCTGACATCTGGGGGAGCCAGTGGGTAGAATTACCATGTGAGGCTTTAATTCTTATTTAAAAAGCTTTTTTCTACCCCAAAATAATCACAAATTTACATCGCTGCCGGTATGAATAGTTTTGATGCAAGATATTCGCAGGCGAGTGTTTCGCATCTTCGTGTTGTTTATTCGTCACGTTCCCGGTGTGTAAAGGCCTTTATTCTGCAGGTAAATCAGCACCATTAGCAAAGGAGAAAACAAATCAAATGATGAACAAGATTCCAGCTGTTGAAAATAATAACTGTATTTTATTTCTCATTGTTACTCTCACCTCTGCACGGTTGGGTTTATTGTCTTTTCAGGAATGTCAACCTGCTACAATTACCTTTAAAGCCCAGATTCACTTTGCCACACTCCCACTGGGAACAAAACAAAGGTCTGATGCTCGAGGGAGCTATACAGTGTGTGTTGAATGCTTTAATAGGAAATCAGTTGCAGTATAAGTGGGAATATTTACAAAAACTCTTTTTCTAAAGAAAATACAATGATTTACAACTACGATCAATTCTGTGTCAATTAACAATTTTCTGACCAGCGACGAATCTTAACGTGAATCTACGATTAGCCTTTGATGCAGTGTGAACCATTCATAACCTCTACCTTTGCCTCTTCTGCAGAGACGTCAGAGTGCTTTATATGCAGGGATGTTGAACTTAAAGCCAGTGACCCGCTGAGGAATTTCTGCGACTGCAAGAATTTACTTGCCCATCACGTGTGTCTGTCCACATGGATCCAGAAGGTAAGAAAGACTTTCCATGTAGGGAGTCTTGATATTTTGAATTTCAGTCTGGCTGTTTTTCAGAGTGTGAAGGGGGGAAAATGTCTGCGTTGGAGTTCTAAAAGTGAATAAATGTGTTTGCCATGTTAACATTCCTTATTGAGATAAAACATTGCTGTTTGCCTCAAGGTAATGAGCTACTTTTCAAATAGCAATACCAATTAGTTTTAATGAGGGTTGCTAACAATGATAACACGTCATCGTTATACAGTTGAAACACAGAGGCTGAAACAGTGAGAAGTGCCTCATAATGGACTGGCAGAAATCCAGGCCACTATCATGCACCCGACACCTGTCACCTACCACAAAATGGCTCATTAATATCTGTAGCACTTCTTGAACCAGCAGTTGTATTGCTACAGCAACCACTGATGTGGTGTTTTTGCACTGCACCTCCCAAAATATCACTTTACACTCTTCTCAGTGGATGAAATGTAAGTTTCTCTAGGTGGCATACACTTCTCTTCCTGTTCAGTCACACGGTGCTTATTGCTGCTCATGCTAATTACTTTTCCTCCATTAATTCCCAGCCAACTGCTGCTGCTACTGCCAGAATTGTAAAATTGTATAATTGCCTCTGTATGAGTATTTTCCCAGAAGTAAAAGGTAAAAGCTAAAAAGTAAGCGAAGAGGTGTGTTAATGTGGAAATGTGAATTTTACTGCAGATTTTTACACCTCAGCTGCAATTTTTCACACAAGTAATAAACCTCCTCTGTCTGCAAATAAGTTTTTATGTCACGTGATATGAAAAAAAGTTTGCATGGACAGAAGATACACTGTTCATTTACACATAATCACTGTTCAGCTACCTTAAAGGGTATCATAATAATCACATTATGATCCTACTAGCACTGGTTGAAAGCACTGGGCATCGTAGCATACAATATTGTTAAGTTAAGTTAATGGTGCACTTATCCTATGTGTAATGTAGTGATGAACCCACAGAGACTTCTAACCCAACTCTGAGTTCCCCACCACTAAGGGTTGTAGCCTCTTTTAGCATCTTGTAGCCCATTGTTTTGGTTTTACGCTCCACAACCATAATGTTTTAGTTCACCACTCTTATCAACCCTGTTTCAATAGCAGCAAGCAACTGTTGTCAGCAAAAAAAAAAAAACAGGGTTTGGAAAATGCTTCATTTTAACCGTTATGTTTTCAAGGCTAGGAATGTGCTTGAATTTGAATATACACCTTGAAAAATTCTTGGTTTTCAACATAATCTAGTGTTTCATCATCTACACAGTCACTCATGTAAACCAAACATCTTTTAATATTTGAAATGAAACGATCCCGTTGTCATATTTGTTTGTTGTCTCCTGGCATTTACAGTAACTATTTAGATGTGATGATAAAGGCTTCAGGAGTCTGGACATTTTTGGTTTAGGCACCTTGAAAGTGTTTGAAAACTGCTTGAATTTTACTCAGAAAATAACCCTGATGAGGTCATCTAGGATGGGACTTTGAGACTACATTTTTCATGCTAACTACACTTTTTTATATTTTTATTTATTTATTTTTTTTATTACAAAAGACTGTGTTACAAACTGGGGGCATGGAGCTGTGTGACCATTTAACAGGCAGAGATGAAGAGATGCTGTTGGGTTGCCTTATGGGAAGTGTAGGATCATTTATGGAGCTTGATCCATACAGTGGACATACAGTCAGGATATCTAGGAACCTGCTCTACCAAATTTGACCATTATGTTTTAAATCTGTATCTCGCAAGTCACCCTGCTTTATGGAAATGCAATACTAAATCGCTCAAACACCGCTTTGACTAGAGAGCCACAGGTAGATAAACTGAAAATTAATCCAACCAGTGTCACTTATGCACTTTTGGACTTTACAATCTCTGTACTTATGGTGTTTCAGAATGCCTGCTTCCATGTAAGGTACACACAGAGTCCATCTCTAAATAATCTAGATCTTATTCTGTATCACAATATACTGTATATATAATAATATATATAATATAATAATAGATGAATTAGTTATTATCACATGCAATCATTGTATATTAAGTATCAAATGTCCATCTGCTGTTGAATTGTATGCTGTTGTGCCGTCCACTCCTGTGAGCTTTGGGCCTCTTTGGCTACTCCACAAGTGGTAGACAAAATGCTACAGCAGACCTTTCATCTGCACCACCCAGCTGTCAGAGTGAAGAGCCACTTCCATTAAGTGTGTGTCTTCCCACTATACAATTATATACAGACACACATGCTCAGGCTCATGAAGCAGGCACGCACAGCACACACACACACACACACACACACACACACACTGTAGCTGGTGCTACAAGACTACTTTAGTGTTTTTGTGTGTGAGAGAAGCAGACAGAGAGAAAGAGAGAGGGAGAGAGAGCGAACGTGCGACCTTTTAGAGTGCTCAGGGTAGGGAGCCCCTTTCCCTTTTACAGAACAGAAATCAGCAATTGACCTGTCACTTTTGCTCTGATAGCCATCTCTGGAAAGCAGGTCATGCACATACGTCTAAAGTGCCTCTTAACCGCATTTTATGAAGCCAGAAAAATGTAATCCAATAATGATTTGACTTGCGAGAGAGAGAGAGAGAGAGAGAGAGAGCCAGCTGGGAGTGATAGCATGCACCGTTACCACTCCTAAAAGCAGCTTGAACAATAAAGGGCAAATTCCACGTCCTTATTTCATTTCACCCACAACAGTATCACACAGATGTTGCCACTAAACAGCGGGCAGGCTGAATTCAAACACAACAAAACAGCGCTGGCATTCATTTCCACAACTGTTGATACATACTTCGGCATGTTTGCAGCAGAGGACTATCTGAATGATTATCATCTGCACTGAGGCAAACCATACGCTATCTTTTTTTAGGCTGCCTCATTTGTGCCCCCGCCCCCTTCCCAGGTTCCCAAAGACAAATAGCATGGCACAAAACTAATTAGTAACCAGGAACTAGTTAGGAGATGCCCTTTGAAAAACATGTCCAGAGGCAGGATTTAAATATAGGGACAGAGTCAGTGACTGAGTGTGCCTGGGAGATCCCGGCCTCCAGGCGCGGCAGCACTTTGACCCCTGACCCTCATTATAGGGAGCGCATTCCTAGAGGGGTGAAACCCGTCGCAGCACAAAGTACAAGGGCACGGGAGGACTGCATGGCTCGTACCGCACCAGCCGAGTATGGCCTGGTGTGTCTCACTGCCCAACCCAACGACGGCTTGAGAAAATACAGAGCAAGGACGCTGGCTTTGGGAAAATAACGGTATACGCTCGCTATCCCAACAAATAAATGTGTTTTTCATCTTTATACATCTGGTTTCACTCTATTGAAGTTAATGGAAATGGTATTCTGCAGAAAAAAATTGCTCTTCAGAATTTGTAATCCCATCCATCTGAAATAAAATACATAGTAGTTGGGGGGGGGG